>OZ026630.1:27963336-28135836 GCA_964020975.1 Hermodice carunculata
TTATTCTTGATATCTCACAAAGGAAAGATAGAAAAAAGAAAGGGAGAAATGCAAGGTAAGGGAACGAAAGAGAAATGGAGTGAAAGGAACAAAGGAAGATAGAAAGACAAAAACGTTCATTTTAAACTCTGGCACATGGGTTGCGACTGTGGCTCTTGTCATCCACAGTTTTGAGATGCAATGACAAAAGACCATACATGTCTGAGTGTACTTTACTGAGCAGTAAAGTTAAGAGGAATCATCTGCCCAGCAAGATAGATGTACTTCACAATAATTACACGTATTTGTGCTAGACACCCTACCAAGTGGTCTCCAGGCAGCTTAATACTACGTAGTTGAGGTACATTACACCTTTATCCCCTTTTCTTTCAGATAGACCTGAAAAGATCAATCGAAGAAACAAAAGATGGGAATATGGCTCTGCTCAACTTCTGGGCACCCTGGCACTGCTGTGGTGCTTGTGTGTATATGGTGAATTTTTATGAAGTGAGTTGTGACTCTCTATAGACCAATAAGCTCATCACATTTATGATTTCAACAAATTTTATTTCTTACATAGATGAAACATAATCTGTAAACTGTTTATTCATTCAAATTAAAAAAAAAAGATGTAGGCCCTATTCTTCTTTTGCTGTAAACTCAGCTGACTGACAATTCAGGAGAACCAAAAAGTGATAGGCCTACCACGTCTCTTTCTATATTTGGCAGAAGTAATAAAACTTTGGGTTTTGAGTGGTTAGGATATACATTGTGTAAAACCTATAGTCTGTAGTTAATGAAGAATATTTCAAAGATTGAGAGGACCGGTTTAAAACCACCAGTTGCTTTTTATTGGGGACTGCCTGTGAGTCAGGAGTGAAATTTGTTTCTTCACATTGGTATTAGAAGATGAATGTTGATGGTTTGGTAACTCTGGAATCGCTTTGCTGTCATTGTTGGGTTTGGGATTTATGAATATGGGTCATGTTTCTGTACTATCTAATCATACAAAAGTGTGGTGATGAACGTTACGTATATACCCTTTTGTGTGGCCATGATGATTTTCAATTAGGCTATTAACCCTTCTGACGGTAAATGATGGCTCAAATTCATTGCCAGTCTTTCAACAAGGCATGTTCATTCACTGGGAGGACAATAGAACTGAACTTATGGTGTATGGAGAGACTGATACTCCAGTTGGCTCCATTCCACATCAACTGCTATGAAGCAGACCTGATACATGTCACAATAACTTCATTGATGACTTTGATGTCCCTACCTGAAGGCACACTAGGAACTCATTTCATACATGGTCTGTGATGTGTGATCAAATCTGTGAAGCCAAACGTATTGTGTATGTTTCACTATAAATAAACACGAACACATACAACAACTGAGCAGATTTTTTTAGTATGCTGAAAACTGAACCGTGGTATGGTTGAATTCAGCGTCCCTGAACTACACAAAGCTTTCAGATTCAATGTCCTTCCTGGACATCCGAGGTAGCCTTAATAGGTGTTCCTTAACGATCACAAACCTCTGGTATTGAATTTGGTGTTACTTCTCATAGTTCGTATCTGAGAATTGATGCTCTTATTCAGGTGCACATCATGACATGATCTGCAACAATTATTTTGCATAAACTAATTTTATTTGTTAATACTGCTTGCATCCTGAATTATTCGATGTTGTCACATTCAAATTGTCGCATCAAGGGAAAGTGAATTTTATATATATGGGTGACTGCCTGTCTCAAGTCAGGTGTGAAATTTGTTTCTTCACGTTGGTATTGGAAAACAATGTTGATGCTTTGGCAAGTCTGAAATCTCTTTGCTGTCATTGTTGGGTTTGGAATTAATGAATATGGATCGTGTATTTCTGTACTATATATGACATTTCTTCATTTACAGAGGCTGTCCAATGATTTTGCAAATGTGAACTTCCTTAAAGTTGATATAGACGACCTGGAGGTAAGATATAAAATAATAAAAATGACAAGAAGTTGCTACATGTTTTCGATATATTGCTTGCATTGTAAAAACAAAAAGTACATGTTTCATGAGTTTGACTGTTTTGAAAGGGGAAAACATTAGCAAGAAATTCTTCTTAAAATAACATGTTGTTATGATGCCCACCCTCAGGATATTCTAGATAGCAGTAAAACTCAATAAAGAATGACAACCATGAGATAAATTAGCAATAACTATATATTTACAATCAAAAATCAGTACAAAATAGGCAAATGATATTATACACCTAGCTATGCTGATACTCCAATAATTAACAGACTGCAGGTAAATCCTAATCCCTGGTGAGAGATTCTCCACATGTGCTGCCCCACAGTTCCAAGTCCTATGGTAGGTGCCAAATAGTTTGGTACAAATCCCACAGAGGCACAGTTTTCTTCCAATGTGGTACACAGAACATGGTGCTGGTCCAAATCCCACAGAAGTACAGTTTGGATCCAATGTGATACAATTAAACACCAAATATACCAGTCCACTCATAGGCACTGTTGGCACTCCACAGGTACAATATAGAAGTGAGTATCTCCTTGGCAATAGAAATGGCTCACAGTCCCACTGGCTTGAAGACATGCAGCTTCTGTCAGATCTCAGATTTCTCCTCCCCCCAGTCATAAAGGGAGTTGCCTTATATGCCCAGGCTGAGAACTTTCACCAGTATTCTACAGTTTTCTAATTAATCACACATCATACTTCTCGGTGGTCTTTCTCGACCACATCAGAACTTTCCCCTTGTTTACTACTGTCCATGTATGTAGGTCACCACTTCAGACCACTCCATTGTTTGCTGATCAGAGCTCAATGACAAAGCAGGCTTACTCAGTGACCCCACATGCACTCAATGAATCCACTGATCTTTACATATCAAAACAAACAACCATAACACATGTGGATACGGTGGATCCTGCCATTAATTAAGCAGCAAAAAGTGACCACATTAGAAGGGAAATATTTCTTGAGAGTGACAGTACAATAAAAATGACAATTTTGCGTATGAGTTGACGGCTGGACAAGTTACTGTAGCATAACCATTCAAACCACTGGGCAAAGATCTACTGAATGTACATCGATCCCCAAGAAGTTGGGTAACCATTTTTGAGAAAAAATAGTTGTTATTGTTGTGTCTGATACTATTCTTTGTAAATTATCTGGCAGAGGCTTCAGTGAACTGTCTGGGAGGAAACTTCCAAAGACGCCAAAGTTAGGAAAAGTCTGAAAAAAAGTATATAAAGTTGTGACAATGCCAAATATATGGAGTTTTAGAAAGTATTGCATATGTACTGTGCACATTTTTACCCTTTTTGCCAAATTTTTAATTTATCATGTCTATAGGTATTAGATATATAGAAATACACGAGTACATTGCCCATCAAGAGCTTGAAATATCATATGAGGTGCCCTAAACCCTCCAACTGTGTGTTTTTCCGTAGGAAATTGGCGATTCCTTCGACATTACAAAAACGCCAACATTCATCTTGTACAAAGATGGCAAAGAGGTATGTATAATTTTGTCATGTAATCCTTTCAATGTTATGTATTTTAACTGTTTTGGGTCCACTTATTCATCGATCATTTTATCTTTTTTGCCTTCAGTTGGGTTTATTTGTTATTCATTCAGACATTATTTAGCCCAATAGGTACTAGTACTATATTTCCTCCAGTATCATCCAACACAAGTGTCAAGCAACGTGATTTATTGATATGGCTAAATTGGTTCACTCAGTGGCACTGCTATGGACCCTTGATTTTCAACATTTTTTCACTTGAAATCGTTTTCAGTTATTGGAAGAATCCATATTGTTTACAAAGTAAGTCATGGAGTTTGATATGGTAATTCATATTTTTATTTCTCTAAAACCGACAGTTAGATTCATTTGAAACTTGGTGGAGATGATGGGGCTCAGCTGAGTTTGTTCCAATTGTCTCGCTTCGTTCAGCTGAGTACTGGCTGTTCCCATAGCCCCCTGGTTACTTTTTCTGCTTTTTGTTTGTTTGTTTATTTTTTTTTTTTTTTTTTTGTTGGTAAAATCCTATTGGAGATTGCAGACAAACCATTTGGAGCCTTAACCTGTCCAGGAGGTATTACTTTGTAATTTTTTAAGGGTCTGTCCCATCTTGGGGGAACCTTTATGTTTTCAGTATGTCCATCCGTCCGGATGTGCACACGACTGTCTGTCCGCATTTCCATCCATCCGGATGTCCACATTCTCATTACCGTGATATCTCCAGAATGCCTCCATGTATTTTGTTCAAATTTGGCAATATGCTTATCTTACCAGGCAAGATAAATTGGTGAGATTTTGGTGTCATCATGACGTAACTTAGGCAAATGGCAGCTTAATAGTCCATATTTGGGTTATTTCTAAATTCGCTTAAAGGTGGTGCTGCTCATCCTGCTCATGGTTGACCGCCCACATCTTGGGATCACTTTTCATGACCCACATTTTTTTCCATAGATTAACATGGGGAACTAGCAGACATAAATTTAACCACTCTATATGCTACCAAATAAGCATTAAGCTTTCATTTTATCACACCTGGGTGTGTTTGAAGGATAATAATATGCACGTCAGGTAGATTAGAAGATGATAATTCCAAAAATCATCTTCATATGCAGGATGAAACTTTCAGGTTCACTGTAATGTAATGGGCTTAACTGACCCACCTTACCTGAAATGGTATGGGTTGCTTGGTATCACAAACATGCATCATGGGAACAAAAGGCTGTGTGTCAAGAAATTAAACCAACCCACATCACCCATATTACGTGCTCGTTAGGGCCCATCACTGCAATATCTCCAGAATGCTCAATGTACACATATTTTGCAAAATTTGGCAGTATGCTTATCTAGCATGCCAAGATGAACAGATTAAATTTTGGTGTCACCATGACCTAATGTGAACAAATGACAGCCTAGCTATGTAATAGTTATAACATGTCACATGACCATTATGCCACATAATCAACAAGGTCGAAGACTGAGTTGATTGTGATGGCATAATGGTCATTGCAACATGTTATAAATGACTTGTAACAAGGGTGGTAGGAACTGACCAAGATATTCCTTGGTGCACGACATTTTTCCCTGCGTTTTGTGCTTGCTGTACTTTGCTGCTTACATAAATTGTCACATGCACAGTCAAGTTTGCCTCCTTGCTCATGTATTTTCCACTTACCAATACGGCACTAAAAAGAGCAGGTGGTGGCAGCCAAAATGACAGATTTAAGTGAGTTGGGCAGTATTCCCACTCAACAATACATTTTTCAGAGGAGTATGTGTCATAATGACGAGAGTGCACGCTACAAGACACCTATTGCTGGTAAAAAAGCAATACATTTTTGGAATTTAATTCATCTATTTTTTCAGGGTTCATGCCTGGCATGGACACTGATCAAGTGTTGTAAATTGAGTCATGTACATCAACTTACATTATGCCAACAGTGATATCATGCTAGATATATCAGACGACTTGGAAAGTTCTAGGAATACACGTGTGTACTATTCCAAGTCCTGTGGTCATCTGCACAGATCCTGCTGGAACAATACTTTGGTTTGGGATGTTCAGGGGAAGGTGTCAACAGCAACTGTTTCTACAACACTGCCTGTAGGTCATGCTGCACTGCACAACACTAGCAATGTTATTGTGTGAAAAGTATTCATTATGTGATATAATCAACACTTTTTCCGGCTCCCTATTGGTCTGTTCCTACCACCCATGTTACCATTGTTTGTTAGGGCTTGTTGCTGAAATATCTCCAGATGGCAAACCCTTCAGTCAACACTTTGCGTTGAATGTTTGTCTAGTTTTATGAATTTTGTTGTGCTGCTGTGACTGTAATTTCTGATGACTAAAACTTGTGACGAACGTAACTTGGTCTCAAGCCAAGTAGTTCACCATATGATCCCAGTTTTTATTTTTTTATTTTTTTTTTTTTTTTTTTTTTGAGTTTTCGAAATAGTGTTAAGGTCGATAACAGTGCATGTTAGTTTGTTTGCTATAGGAACATTAGTGTACATCCATGATGTGGTTTCCTCTAAAATGAAGATTAGATCCACTTTAATCTTAGTGGGGGTATACCTTTAGTACATCTGTGGCAGATGTATTCAATACTTTATGGTTCAATTTTTTTAAGTTTCATACCCTCAGCGCATAAAGTGCCAGAGGAAATTATAGTCCCATGTGTCGTCCGTCCATCTGTCTGTTCGTCACCCCAACGACGTTACCGCAATATGTGCAAAATATAGATCATAGCTTCTGTCGAATTTTTTCAACAGAGCTTTACCTGATAGTGGACCAGGCTGAAACCAGCTACCTCTGATCATTTTTTTAAAATCTATCTTTCTGTCTTTCTCAGGCTGTCTGTCTGTCTGTCTGTCTGTCTGTCTGTCTGTCTGCCTGCCTGCCTGTCTGTCTCTGTCTCTCTCTCTGTCTGTCTGTCTCTATTTATTTATTTATTTATTTATTTATTTATTTATTTATTTATTTATTTATTTATTTATTTATTTATCAGGGGCGGCCAAGGGTAATCTGTCCTTTGAACGCTATACCTTAAGAGAAATATTTTGCTTACTTGTGAGAAAAAATTTGCAAAGCTACTTGGTCAGTCCCTTTGAAAGCACACAATAAATTATTGGCCAGAGCCACTACAAACTTTCCGGTGATGCATGTTGGATGAGTTTCTATACAGCGTGTGTCCAATCCCAGTACCGGTATTCTCCCAGTTGCCAGTTGCCGGCCATCTGTCAGTTCTTGTCTAGTTTCGATGGTCTCTGTGAACTTCTATACAATAACTCATTTCCCCACTCCTAGTTCTGTTGCAACTGCCAGTTCACCAACATCTAGCAACATGATCAGCTTCCAGGGATGTCCTCCTCCTGGTTCTACTTCAGCTGCTAGTTCTCTGTATCAGGTCTCAATTATTCAGCTCAGAATCCTAGCTGCAGATCCTCCACGAACTCCTAGTTCCCTCTGTCAGCTCCCAGTTATCTCTCAACTCCCAGTTCTCCCTATCACCTCCAGATAAAGAAGTACAAATGCGTGAGATACTTATCATAGTTAAGAAAAACAGATATAAGTGCAGTGCCAAATAAAGGTAATTAGGTTCTAACCATTCCAATGATTGTGACACTGCACACACACATTAAATATATATACATATATATATATATATATATATATATATATATATATATATATATATATATATATATATATATATATATATATATATATATATATATATATATATATATAGGTATGGTTCCATTCATTTTGAGGTAGCTTGCCAAAATGAATGAACAAATGCGTACATGTATCTCTCATTAATATGGCATTAAATGTGACTGTACATGTGAACTAGAGGCCTGAATGCATGCATTTACCAATTGATGCAAAATACCTTTACATAAATAGGCAACAGTTAACAATAGATGAATTACCTTTTTTCTATTACGATCATTGCATCCCTATGAAATCTATATATATAGACCCTATAGGCCCAACTCGATTAGCAAGAACAGAATATGAACACTTTCACTGTTGTGTATTGGGTGACAACTTGCCCCGTTTTGCAGATTGGCCAAATAGCCTCACTATAAACTCACTTGGCACATGCCTCGGGAGGCAGGAAAATGCATGATAGCAGTGGGGATGTGGTAGATTTATTGAAAAAAGACCTAAAAACTATGTGTCAGACTCTTTTCAGGATAAAATGGTATACGAAAAACAGAACTCATACGTAATTTAAGTTGATTTCTTTAAAAAATATGAAATGTAGATCCATCAACTGTGATTCCAGTGGACGTACACCAACCTGTGACATGAGTGCCTTTTGATTTGTTGAATTTTCTAATTGTGATATCTAGTCTTTACGTCGTAATTGCTCACACTTCCGGGCCCTCAAATGCAGTGAACCCCAGTGAAATTCTGTTATTTTTCCCGAGCCATATTTAAATTAAGGTAAATGCGATGCTTAACAATGATTTCGGTGGCCGGGGGGGGGGGGGGGGGGCACAGTAGTATTAAAACCATATTAGTGTACTTAAACCTGTTTTGATCATATATAGCTAAAGTTTAGGTGTTGGTTCTGAGCAAATTTTTTGCCCTAGCTCAAACATATACCGGTTTTGATTGTATGGAGCTAGCGTTTGTTTGTAGATGTGGCTTGAGCTCATTATTCGTCTGAAGTTGATTACACCAACGGGTCACAGCATACGACTTGAACCAGGAACGATGCATGGTCATATTTGGGCTATTGGCCAAATTTGCCTGAATTGAATCATCTAATTTGCATACATGAAAATGGCACAATTTTGAATCATGGTTCATTCAATGGACCTATAGCACAAACCTATAAAATTGACATTTGAGTGATACCGCTATCTTCAATAGGTTTGAAGGTGTTTGATTTTTAAAAAATTGCCTAATTTGCATTAGTTTTAAGGCTACAACTTAGGTTTGTGATTCATTGGATGCAGCTGTATATGGAAGTTGTACTGTTCAATAAATCACAAAACCCTAAGTTTTGTTCACAAAACCGTGGGTTTTGCTTTTCAAACCCTGGGTTTTGTAGCAAAACCCTGAGTTTTGCTAACAAAACCATAGGTTTTATCACAAAACCCTGGGTTTCGTTAGCAAAACCCAGGGTTTTGTTATAAAACCTTGGGTTTTACTCAGTTATTGAATTTTGATATCATTTTGGACAAAACCCTGGGTTTTGCTACAAAACTCTGGGTTTTGTGTACAAAACCGTGGGTTTCATGAACAAAACCCAGGGTTTTGGTACGAAACCGTGGGTTTTGTAGCAAAACTTTGGGTTTTGAGCACAAAACCCACAGTTTAAGAGCAAAACTCCGAGTTTTGATCACAAAACCCTCGGTTTTGTTATTTTTGAACAAAACCCACAGTTTTGTTCCTAAAAGCCTCGGTTTAGCCAGAAAACCGTGGGTTTTGTACCACTTTGAAATAACAGAACAAAACCGTGGGTTTTGTGAGATTGCAAAACCATGGGTTTTGTGACATCACGAATCCCAGGGTTTTGAAAAGGTGCAATACCCAGGGTTTTGTAACCAACCAATCATGACAGCTGTTACTTGGTAGGCCTTGCTGGGCTACTCAACTTAAAAATAGCGGCAAACTACAATAAAGTGGCTCAGTTATTGTGATCAATAACATCATTATTGGTTGCCACGCGCAGAGTTTACCTCTTTGCGACATGATGAGAATATAAGTTATGTATTAGTTAAAGGACGAGAGGTTGTGCATCCAGTATTCAATAATCCACACGCTTGCGCGAAGAGCCGCATGGACTATTGAATGCACAGCCTCGAGCTCTTTAATTTGCGTAAAACATTCGATCTGTTGCAAATAATTAATTTATCGCACGATATATGATAGAGCCCTGGAAATTTTTGTCGAAATAGCGTTTTCGGTCCCATTCTTCAACCATTATTGTCTGAAATATTCAACAGTTATTGGCTGCGGTCATCTTGGCTTCGACTGGCGTACCCTAGATGTGAAGCAGTAAACAAAGCCGCGTGGTCCGACCACCATTGACTATGAAAACCTTGTTCCGCATTCCTACAAGCTAACGTGGCCACATGCTTAGCGTATTTGACTGTCAATTAAGGTGTGGTTGGATCGATTCCTATCAAATCCTTTTAAATGTTTTAATTAATTACTTTAATCGAGTAGAAATTTTGGACTTGGATATTTCTCAATCTTGAAGTTGTTGGTTCTGGTAAAAGAACAATACTGTGACGCCAGAAAATGTCTGACTGGCTTTTGGTTTGTTGTGTTTGTTTATTTATCAATTGGTGGGCATGCTTGTGTGCACTGAACCATTCGACATTTCTTGAAAAGGTGCCAGGCTGTCTTGGCGTTATTTCCAGTGCCTGTCAACAAAAAACTTTTACACAACTCAGTAGTGGGAATAGGTAGTTTGTATGGGGGGAGTGGCTGGCACAGGGACATGCCGTTACAGGCGGGGTTTTGATACTTGTTCACTTGCCTGCAAAGCAGGCTCTGTTAATAATGTTTTTGAATGTTACAACACTAGACTGCTAAGCAGGCAACTGGTCCACTGCAAACAATTATAATGTAATTAACTGACCCCTGGCTTTACATTCCTTGGTACAATCCTCAGGCGGGTGAGGGTACAATTTGGTTCGCCTCACTTGGTCAGTCTCAAACATAAAGCGCTCTCTGTCCATGTCCGAGAAAAATCGGAATGGTGGTTGACCCTGCTGACGCCACTCATTCTCAACTTCACCCCACCAAAAACTATCTGCCCATGTGCGACGATCAATAGCTGACATACAAAAACAACAACAACAAAAAAACTCTTTCAATGTGTAATGTAAGATAAAATAAACTAGAAATGCAATGCAAAGTGTTGATTAATGAAAGCAAAATTCATAGAACATGTAGAATGGTAATGGAATCAAAGACCTGCCAGCAACATCGACAGACCAAGACTATGTCAATGAGATACAGATATCTGTATATATGAAGACAGTCATTAAAACATAGGACTCCAGTGCCCCCCCCCCCTTTGCTAATGTTATGCTCATATATAGTCGATATTACAGTTGGTCCAACCCCTTGAGATGGTCAAAGAAAATTCAACTACAATAGAGTTTTAAGTGGATCGAGTGGTATGGTGATGTTGTTCACACCTTTTTCTAAAGTCAACTTATGTAATCACTTGCTCTTATCAAGTAGAATTGATGATGTGGTTATTGTTACGTTCATTAGTTATCTAATGGAGACCTTTCTCAGCTTGTGATCAGGTGACAAACTAAACTAATTTACACCCAACTTCTGAAAGCTTTCCACAACTATCTATGGGATCTACACTAATGTCTCATAAGATGTCTATTCACACCATTATACTGAAGGCAAGTTCACCCCCTTGATCCTTGAAATCAGTGACAGTTTTATGTTAAACAGATATAATGACTAATCACCTATCATACTATGAACAAATTGACAATTTATGCAAAATAACATGATGATAGTGAAACAGGTTCTGTAAATGTCTAGTCTTGCACATACACTGGGTCTGCAATACCCCAGTAGGCTTATTCTGACTCAAATTTACTAGTGCATTATTTTATTCAAACATTGGCACATAAATTCCTGGATTATGGTAAACTGTGTGCAACAAGGCTGTTTAACAGCAAATGGCAAAATAAACTCAATATTCCCATACATTGTTTCTTTGTTAGTTACTGACCGATAAATTCATATAGCTGGATATTCAATGGAGATATTTGGTTTCAGAAATGATTTTAATGTTACCCGAAGTTAGTAACAAAATATACAACAAAATATGAAGAATAATGGTTTGGACCCTGTAGTCTTGTAACAGGAATGTAGCCAACCTCATAATGCATGACCGTAAAGTTCATAGTTACAAAAAACTCACCTTGTGAAATTTCAATGCTGTGAGCATCACGCCAAGATTCACCAAACCCCTCAAAGCTCACCCAACCATGAAGACTGAAAAAAAAATCAAAGTTATCGCTATGAGACCTGACGATTAAATGGATCATCTGCAGCCAAGATAAATAATAAATTTAACCTTTCTTCCAGGTCCTCCTCAGTGATTGATTTTCAGAACTATCTGGGTTTAAATGTACAAGGGGAATTTGGCTTCTTTGTGACTTGTAATTAAAAAAAAAAATTGAAGTAAATTAATAAAAGATTTACTACAGTCTTAAAGGGATGTTAAACCCAGAATGTTGACCCTACACTTGTCACCACAGGTATGTGGCTGTTAGGAACCAGTCGCTTTGATGTTATGGGCGCATCCATATGATAATAAATGTACTACATGATACAACCAAATGATGCATTAAGTGCTCAGTATGCTCAGTTCACTAATATCTTCTTATTATGAGACTGTTGATAATTTTGTCTGTCTATTCAGAATGAGATGACAAGAAAATGCAAGGCAACTTATTATGTATTGTATATCAGGTTAATAAACCCAATGGGTTTGTTTCCCTCTATTCACATTAAGCTCAGTTTAGGCTCAAGCATATTTCCTTTGACAGATAGTGTGACACATGGTATTTGTAAACTTCTTCTAATAATGAAAAAAGAAAAAAAACTAAAACAAACAAACAACAAAGAAATAAGTAAAAACAACTTACGCAAATGCCCATTGCAGATTGAAGACAGATCGATCAATTATGACACAGTCATTGGCAACAACAGCATCTCTGGCTACTGGATAGAATGAGTACCCCTTCTCTTTGTTGCCATATTTATCAAAGTGGTAGTTCACACAACATTGCTTACAACGTAGTGAAACCTGCCAAGGTGAAACATGCTCTTATAAATCTTGTGCATGCTACTGAAATATACATATTTATTACCAGGGTTTGAAATTAAGGGGTGTCAAGGAGCCTACGCACCTTTAACTTTATTTCCTTGATTGGTGGGCGAAAGGCCATGTTACTATTTTTTGCAGAAATCAAAGGTTCAGTTTTAAAAAACAGAAAAGAATAACAAATATGCCAGTAGACATTTTACAAACCACCCACCCCCCCAAACAAACAAACACATATGAAGATATCAATTGTGAAACTAACAGTAAAAACTGATAGTCGTAAACCTATTAACACTGTAACGGGACCATACTTAGGTACAGCCACAAGCAAAAAGTTGAATGGACTTAGTTATACATAAGTATACTGAAAGGTGAAGAACACTTAACTTATGAGATGAGGTGAATAAACAGTGAAACACACCTTAAACTTCTCCAATATTTTCCCGCCATTCGTCACATACTTCACTACAATTGGCTTATTGTTCGTCGTCAAAGACTGGTGACAGTGAACACATTTCCCTACAAGTGGAAGATAATGACATCAAAAAAGGATTTCCTTTTACTTATCCTATAAACTATATATATATACATATGTATGGGTAAGTTGAGAGGGATGGTCACCAAGTCGTGCCCCACGTAAATTAAGAATAATGGCAAAATGCACCAATTGGTTCATGATTTGGCACAATGTTGACCTACATGTACTTTCCTATGTTTTAGATAACAGTCAAAGATTATTGGCTCATTTTTTGACCAACTCTTTGCACTTACCCATATTCTTACATAGTTAATGAGTTGTTAAAATTCAACAAGGATAAGTAGGGTGAAAGGTGTTAAGGGAGACATATGTCATAGTTAGGGACTGATGGACGGCGAATGGGGCTATCTCAACAACATGTCTGTGGTATCTCTATCACAGTCAGGGCTGTTGGGGACTGGCTGTGCCTGTTGGTATGCCGATCGAAAAAGGCAATGATGGAGGGGAAGGGTACAAACTTTTTGATTGATTGCTGGGTTGCCAAAGTGTCTAACGTCTCACTTTATCTTTAAATAATTTCATTTCCAAGTTGAAGTACGGGATAATTTATATCAGACAACTAGAAAGTTGGGCAGTCGATTGGCAACTTGATTTTCATCCACATAAGTGCACAGTGTTGAGACTAGGGAAAAAAATCATCCAGACTTCCAATATAAAATGTTTGATTCAGGTCAAGAAGTGCCTCTAGACATAAAATCTTCGGAAAAAGACCTAGGAGTCTGGATAGACAAGGAATTGAACTTTGAGCTACATATTACAGAAATTGGTGAAGAAAGCAAACAGAATAACTGGACTTATGTGGAGATCATTTGAACATACTGACAAGGAAGTTTTTAAATTATTGTATACATCCATGATCAGGCCACATTTAGAATATGGTGCTCCCATATGGTCCCCACATTTATGGAAAATGGCTGACTTAATTGAATCTGTACAAAGGAGGGCCACCAAGAGAGTCCCTAATATGAGTAATTTGACTTATGTGGAAAGACTGAAAATGCCATCATTGTTGTATAGAAGATTATAAGGAGACCTTATTAATGTGTACCAATATATTCATGGTTATTATGATACAGCCAAATGTTTACCACCTTTCGATGTGAATGCTATATCCAGAGGCCATAACCTAAGATTAACCAAGACCCGATCAAACTCAAACATAAGGATGTATTTTCTCAGCAACAGAGTCGTGGACTGGTGGAACTCACTCCCCAGTAATGTAGTAAATGCACCAAGTGTAAACAGTTTTAAAGTAAGAATTGACAATTATTTTAAAGACCATCCTGTTATGTATGATTACAGGGCATTGGACCATCCACACAGAACTCGGATTTCTGTATATTAATGAGCAGCTTACAGTGGATATTTTTTATTTTCCTACCGAGCTGAAATAAATCTGTTATCTGTTATATCAAGATCGCTGTTGTAAAGACCTTGTAAATTTTTGCCTCCTCAACAGACTTTCTGTGGTCCCATTCTCACATAAGTCACTAAACACTTCAATCCTGATGCCTTTCTGTGGTACCTTGTTGATTATGAATAAATAACTTACCAACAGGAGGTCCCAAGTACTTCAGCTTGGCAGAAGGTATCGAGCGTGTTGAAAGTTCAGGCTCGCACAGGAACACGCCGACCTAGACGTGATCATCTTGGAAATCCATTTGCCTCAGGATTGTCTCATAATATTTCTGGCGTAAAGAGAACGGCCATTCTCGAGGTACCATGTCCCACACTTCTTTTAGACGCAAAATGCTGTCCAATCCGTATTTTGTCACAGCAAGTATTTGCAGCTGTGATTTGGATAAAATTCGAAAATATTGTTGAAAATTAGACACATTGGCCAAGGCCGTAGGGGATGACACCGCCTTCAATATATGTTGACTTTCGTCCAGTTGTGATCCTAGTGACTGTAGTGTCCTTTTTCGTGTCATGATGCTACGATGGAGAGAGCAGCTGATAACAATAACGAACTTGTGCTATGAAAGAGCGAGAAGCTGATAATAACAAACGTGCCGTAAACAAACAATCAGAACGAGGAGTCGAGGGAGGAAGGGGAAATGGTTGTGAGTTGCGCACAACGGGTTGAAGCCATACCGGAACCGGAAAAATGGTTGTGAGTTGCGCACAACTAATCTTTTCTGGAGGGGAACTTGGGTCTTATATGTTGACTCAAATGGGGGTTTTCACCCTTCCAGTTGCAGAGCTCCCGGGGAAGAGCTTTAGTATCTTTCACAGAGCTGACACAGAAAGAGATGCAAAATTCTGATTGGTTGGAATGAAGGTGGAGTTAAAGAATACCATGTAACAATTTAAGAATTAGTCATGTTGAGATAATTATCACCACGATATGATGTGGCAGTCGTTTTGTAATCAACGGCCCTATAATTACTGCAGGCAGCGGCACAATGTACGGTGGATTTTAACGACGCGGCAGATCAGAGGCCTTATGCTGCGAAAACTTCAGCCCGGTCGCCCGGGCAAGTCGCACGGTCCCAGAAACGGAAAAATCAGTTTTAATGTATTAAATTTCTTAAAAACACATACACGTTATACATCTTACATGTTTTCTCTTGTAGTACCTAAAATATGAGCTCATGAAGTGCACACAGTGATAAAATACACGAGATTTTAAGTCGCGAATGGATGAATATTTTCCGAGATCCGCCATCTTAGCATGATATTGGTTTACAGCAAGTTCAGAAAGCAAGCCGTGTTGTGAGTGGTAGGCAAATCCATATGACCAATTTGGCATTAAAATACAAAACCGTGTGTTTTGTGACGTCACGAATCCCAGGGTTTTGCGAATTATTCAAAACCGTGGGATTTCTGACGTCAGAACACCCTGGGTTTTGCAAATAATTCAACAAAACAACTGCAAAACCCAGGGTTATCAGGACAAAACTCACGGTTTTGAAACAAAACCGTGAGTTTTGTGAAAAGATTGGATAACAAAGCAAAACCCTGGGTTTTGTTATAAAACCCAGAGTTTTGTGTGCAAATCCCTGGGATTTGTGGTAAAACCTTGGGTTTTGCAAGCAAAACCCAGGGTTTGGTCTACAAAACCCTGGGTTTTGTGTCTATTATTGAACAAAATTTTAAAGTTCTGATATTTGCTCTGTTATCCTGGGTAGTGCACAAAACCCAGGGTTTTGTGACAAAACCCTGGGATTTGCAAGCAAAACTCAGGGTATGTTACAAAACACACAGTTTTACGTACAAAACCCTGGGTTTTGTAAAACTCTGGGTTTTGCTTACAAAACCCAAGGTTTTGTATTACAAAACCGTGGGTTTTGTACACAAAACTCAGGGTTTTGTGAATTATTGAACAGTACAACTTCCATAGCTGTACCATAATTTTTTTTTTAGTATTTGCCATATTTGCATAAATTTAAATGCTACAACATTGGTTCATGATTCATTGGATGCACATGTAGCACAAACCTATAATTAAAAGTATGAATGGCATCTCTATCTATAATAGTTTTTTGAAGATTTACAGGGTTGAAATTTAGGGTTTGTCTCATTTGCATATATTAAAACGCTACAACATTAGCTCAGTGTTCATTCGATGCCCCTATAGTACTAATCTGTTAATTTAAGTTGGAATTGTATCTCTATCTATAATAGTTTTGAAGATATTCAACATCCAAATTTTCCAGGTACCCTTAATCAGCATAACTTAAAAATCTAAAACATTTGTTCACAGTCCATTAGATTGACAGATGTCTCAAACCTACATGTTTAAGTTAGAACCTTGTGTATGTGTATTATTGTTTTGAAGATATAGCGCTTTTAAAATTTCAATTGCCCCTTATCTGCATAATCTTAAACATCAAAACTGTCCAAACGATATGTACAATTCCACTGGTTAGTCGCCATGACAATTTTGGTGGTTTTCGGAATAATAGTGCCCGAGAAAAACTCTGGACACATTTTATCACAAAAAAAAGAATGAAAGAAAGAATTGTTGACAAAACAAACTGTCTGGGCACGCACCCAGACATAATGAGACTTAGGTGCAATCTGTACACAAAGACAAGCGTCCACCTGGAGGGTGATAACTTGTGCCACTAAGGCAAATCGGTCATTGAATTACTTAATATGTGATGTGATACTTGGGAGTCCAAGATTCACATTGCCTCCACAGCTAAATAAGGTTCAACCGTGAACATGGCCTAAACAACAGATAAAAGTAGAATAAACATTGCTTCACGGCAAATCTGTGTGCTACAAAATATTTTTAAATGTTTATAATACACAAACGTTGAGAATATGTATATTATGCATGGGTATATGCCATCATTAAGAAACCCAAGATGAAAGTTTAGTTATTGCCTTTTCCAGTTGGTGGCTACGCTCCCGATAATCATTCTTGTCCATTCGATAGCTCATTCTCACAAACGTAGCCAGCATTTAGAATCATGTATATTTTTATCTTTGGAACGAGCGGGACTCGAACCTGCAACCTTTGGCACCTGTCACCTAACTGAAATGGGAAACGAACATATCCACTCGAGCAAATCCCCATTCAAAAAGAATGGTTCAATGGAGGTAGTTATGTGCGAGTGCCATATCAGCACGGTTATGCAGTATATTTACTGAGTCGGCATTTATTTCCAGAATAGGAGACTTAAACCCTTCAGCATTAAGGCAATGCCGAAAATATATATTTCATGTTCGGAACGAGCTGGACTCGAGCCTGCAACCTTTGGCACCAGTCGCATATATATATATATATATATATATATATATATATATATATATATATATATATATATATATATATATATATATATATATATATATATATATATATATATGTATATATATGTATATATATATGTATATATATATATATGTATGTATATATATACATATATATATATATCAGTTTCGAAGAAATTAAAGATTACATTTTTTTCAATGCCTCTAATTTGTATACTGCTGAAAACATATCCATGAGATAGTCCATGCCCACAAACCTTTAGGTAGCATTTGGGATCGTCTCTCTATCCATATAAGTTTTGAAGATATTACAGATTTATATTTTCAAATGCCCATACTTTGCATAATTTCAATTGCTACATATCTGAAAACATCCATTAGCTAGCCCATCCTCTCAAACCTATGGTTCGTTTTTGGAATCATGTCTCTATCTATTTTAGTTTTGCGGATATAATTATCTAAATTTTTCAAATGTCCCTAATTGACATAATTTCTGTTCCTGCAAATCTGAAAACATATCCATTAAATAGCCCACCCTCACAAACCTATAGCTATTATTTAGTATCATGTCTCTGTCTATTTTAGCTTTAAAATATTAAAGATTTAACTTTATACATGCCCCTTTTTTGCATAATTTGAGTTGCTACGAATCTGAAAACATGTCCATTAGATCGCCCACCCTCAAAAACCTATAGCTAGCAAGTAGAATCATGTCTCTCTCTATATAAGGTTTGAAGATATTAAATATCTAGATTTTCAAATGACCTTAATTTGCATAATTTCAATTGCTACAAAACTGAAAATATCTCCATTAGATAGCCCGTCCTCACAAACCTATAGGAAGCATTTAAAATCGTGTCTCATCTTGACTATACAATGCAATATGCACTATTTCACTGCTAGCGCAATGATCATGCCAAATTTGGCATTCCTATGTATCGCGGTGTCCAAGAAAAGCTCCGGACAAAATTAGGGCCAAAGATATAAAGAAACCAGAAAAAAGATTAGCTTCACAGCAAATCTATGTGCTACAAAAAATCAAGTTTGAAATATTTTCAGTACACAAAACGTGAGAATGTGCACGTTATGCATGGATATATACCATCTTGTGCCTCTACCTATATTAGTTTTGAAGATATTAAAGATTTACGTTTTTAATGCCCCTGATTTTCATAATTTCAATAGCTACAAATATGAAAAAACCTATCTAGTAGAAAGCCCATCCTCACAAACTTATTGCTAGGTTTGGGCCTCATGTCTCTATATGTATTAATTTTGAAGATATTATAGATTTAAATTTTTAAATGTCCCTAATTTGCATCATTTTAATTGCTATAAATCTGAAAATATCTCTACTAGATCGCCCACCCTCACAAACCTATAACTACCATTTAGAATCATGTCTCTATGTATATTAGTTTTGAAGAAATTAAAGATTAAATTTTCAAATGTCCCTAACTTGGATAATTTCAAATGCTACAAATCTGAAAACATCTCCATTAGATGGTCTAAGCTCGTAAACCTATAGGAAGCATTTAAAATTGTGTCTCTGGCTGTAATTGTTTTGAAGATAACAAAGATTTCAATTTTTAAATTCCTTTCATTTACATACTTTTGAACATCTTGCCTCCACAATACAATACGCACAATTTCACTGCTAGAAAAATGAGCATGGTAAATTTGGCATTCCTATGCATGGCAGTGTCCAAGAAAAGCTCCGGACAAAATCAGGGCCAAAGACATAAATAAACTAGAAAAGAAGATTTGTTTCACCACAAATCCGTGTGTGTGCTATAAAAGATCGAGTTTGAAATGTTTTTAATAAAAAAAAATTGAGAATGTGCAAGTTATGCATGAATATGCCATCGTGTCTCTCTATATTAGTTTTGAAGATATTACAGATTGGAATTTTAAATACTCCTAATTTACATAGTTTCAATTGCTACAAATCTGTAAACACATCCATTAGATAGCCCACCCTCACAAACCTATATCTAGCATTAAGATTCATGTATCTATCTGTATTAGTTCGGAAGATATTAAAAACCTTAATTTTTGAATGTCCCAAATCTGCATAAATTCATTTGCTACAAATCTAAAAACATATATCCGTTATATAGTCCATCCTCACAAACCAATAGCTAGCATGTAAAATCGTGTCTCTATCTATAATAGTTTTGAAGATATCAAAGATTCAAATTGTTAAATGCTTCTAATTTGCATCATTTTAATCATCTTGACTACAGAATACAATATGCATAGATTCACTGCTAGGTCAATCATCTTAGAAAACTTGGCATTTCTAGGAATCACGGTGTCTGAGAAAAGCTCCGGACAAAATCAGGGGGAAATAAATGAATAAATACACAAATAAAGAATTCTAGGAAAAATAAAATGTCTGTGTTGGCATACAGACATAACCAGAAAACAAGATTTTCGTCACAGCAAATCTGTCTTGTTGCCTTCAAAATGAGAACAGTTTAAAATGCTGCACTTTATTTGAATTTTCACCTCATCTACATATGTGCTTTTAAACCTACTCTGATGATACGTGTATATTTTACATGAACATATCTATGTATTTTATGTATTTTATGTACTGTCTACTATGGACTTTGTTTTAGTCTGAAATAAAAGCTTACCTCCTAACTACTTACTTACTTACTTACTTACTTACTTACTTACTTACTTACTTACTTACTTTACCATGGGTCAACATGATCTAAATTTTGAGCATTAGCCTAATTCGCATAAATTGGAATATTACAACTTTGTTTCATGGTTCATTGGATGTGGCCATGTCATAAACGAAAAAATTGAACACTATCTATAACAATATTGAAGCTATTCAATATGTTATTGCCTAATTTGCATTAATTAAAAGCCTGTAAGTTTTCTAGGGTTCATCGGAAGCCGTTATGCCACAAACCTGCAAATTGTTGGAATGGCACCGCTACGTATAATAGTTTTGAGGTTATTCAAGATTTAGATTTTGTGTATCCGCGTATTTGCATAAATTAAAATTATACAATTTTGGTTTATGGTTCATTGGATGCGGCTACGTCACACACCTACAAATTGAAGTTGGAATGGCACCTCTATATGTAATAATTTGAAGTTATTCAAGATTTAAATTGTTTGTATTCACCTAACTGGCATAAATTGTAATTCTGCAAGTTCAGTTTATGGATCATTGGATGCAGCTACGTTACAAACCCATAAATCGAAGTTTCATTGACACCTCTATCTATAATATTTTTAAAGCTATTCAAGATTTAAATTTTGCATATTTACTTTGTTTGCATTAATTAAAATCCTACAACTTTGGTTCATGGTTCATTGGATGCGGCTTTGCTACAAACTCTTTTCTTTTTTCTTTTTTTTTTTTTTTTCCTTTTTTTTATTTTTGTGGTTGTTGGTGTCTTCAATTTTAACATCTGTATGCTAAGCAAAACTCATCAGGCACTGTTTACGTTTTCGCTGAGCTTTAAGCTTCATCTCAAAACATTAGTAATTCTGTAGCTTAGTATTGTGTTTATTTGCTTGTTTATTGTGAACAAGATTATGCATGTATGTCTTCAGGAGCGGAATTACTATAAGCATTGTGCTCGTTTTCCAATCCGTTTCCTTCATGGTGAATAAAATATGTTAAATAAATACGAAAATGTTTATACAGTTGGGACCGCCTTTTCCCTCAGGCTGCAGGCATGTTGAGAAACGTAACTTCAAATTATGAATGCATGCCTTGTTATTTGAAACAGGAAACTTTCACACCTATATGTGCATGGGTTCAAATTTTGTGTTGCAACCATCAGATGTGGGTTCCTTTCATGTTCAGGCTTCGTGATCGTGTGCCTTGTGAAACAGTCATTATTTGTATGATAGCCTTGGTCGAATAATTTGTTCAATTGCAAAGCAAAACAATCACTCTTTACACATAATATTATCAACTGTAGCACAAGTATACCTTCATACAGGCTTATGCGCCTTATGCTTATCCCGGCCCAAAATTGTTTACCAAAGTAATTGTTCTAATCCTCGTTTGTCACGCTTCTTCATTTCAGATCGAAAGGTACACGGGGAATAAAGTGGAAGCACTACGCGAAATAATTGAAAAGCACATGTAGCTCGGCAACTTGTTCACAATGCTAAGTGCCCCATATAGTGCTGCTTAACCTGAAATAACCAGCAAAACATGCTCAAGTTATGAATGCTGAAAGTTTTGAATCTTATTTCTGAGCCTCAATGAACACAAAATTAAGTTGGCTAATTTATTTATTCATTTGTTTGTTTATGCATATGTCTTCAACTGCATTTGATACATTTGTCACTTTCGTCAACACCAATGAATGGAGTGCCTTGAATAATGTCCACAGTTCAACAAACATCGACACTTACGAGGAGACAGCAACATGATCATGATAGTGCTACGAAATATGACCTGAGACAACACTGCATGTGATGCCTGGATAGACGTCTGGAGTGCATGCTGGCCATGGTTGTTTTGTCTAATAAACTAATTTATTGATAACAGCAAAGCGTTTGATTGTTGTGATTTAAACTGGGAAACTTGTATCATTGGCTGAT
Source organism: Hermodice carunculata (assembly GCA_964020975.1). Lineage (NCBI taxonomy): Eukaryota > Metazoa > Annelida > Polychaeta > Eunicida > Amphinomidae > Hermodice > Hermodice carunculata. The sequence goes on from OZ026630.1 coordinate 27,985,529, forward strand.
TTTCAAGCACCGAGAAATATTTAAGATTCGTAATCATACATGTACATGAAGATGCCCTAAAAGGGTCTCCATTAGTGCTTCTGCGTTATAAAAATAGTACGACTTTGGGAAAGCAGCAACGATATTAGTCCCTTTCATGTCAATCCATAGAAACCCCTATCATCATCCAATTGTACTTCTTGTACTGTAATGAGTAAAATTATATTCGGGTATGTCACATAGGTTTAATTAATACAAATTAAAACTACAATTAAATCGTAATGCCATTTTTTGACTAAATGACCTGCAAATTATACATGTGAAGTGAGGGTAAAAAGTGGTACAAATCAAACAGGGCATATTCAGGCTTCAAACAATTCAAATTTGCATTTGTCTGATATATATATATATATATATATATATATACATATATATATATATATATATATATATATATATATATATATATATATATATATATATATATATATATATATATATATATATATATATATATATATGCGCTTCTTCATTTCAGATCGAAAGGTACACGGGGAATAAAGTGGAAGCACTACGCGAAATAATTGAAAAGCACATGTAGCTCGGCAACCTGTTCACAATGCTAAGTGCCCCATATAGTGCTGCTTAACCTGAAATAACCAGCAAAACATGCTCAAGTTATGAATGCTGAAAGTTTTGAATCTTATTTCTGAGCCTCAATGAACACAAAATTAAGTTGGCTAATTTATTTATTCATTTGTTTGTTTATGCATATGTCTTCAACTGCATTTGATACATTTGTCACTTTCGTCAACACCAATGAATGGAGTGCCTTGAATAATGTCCACAGTTCAACCCCTATCATCATCCAATTGTACTTCTTGTACTGTAATGAATAAAATTATATTCGGGTATGTCACATAGGTTTCATTAATACAAATTAAAACTATAATTAAATCGTAATGCCATTTTTTGACTAAATGACCTGTAAATTATACATGTTAATATATATATATATATATGTATATATATATATATATATATATATATGTATATATATATATATATGTGTGTGTGTGTGGTGTGTGATTTGGTGTTTAAAAAACGATCACAGATCAAGAGGGATAGCTGACGGGTGGGGGGGGGGGTACTTTAGCTTTTTCCCTTGTCAATGTTTTCGGTGGTTTTATTTGCAATTTGTAAAACGCTTAATTGGTGCACAACATTATCATGTGAATTGAAGGATATTGTTTTTCATCTTGACGTTGATCCTGGTCATTGATCCATTTCAAGAGCTTGATTGAATGTAAGTGACGGGATGGCTAAACAAGTTCGTCGGGCGATATATGGTCCTGTAGAGCTGTATATATATTTACGACATTAATGATTCCTAGCCATTAGGTTTAAGTTTCAGGCACTTACAGGTTGCCTTGACCCTCTGGATGACACGTGCTGCCAGGGTAAATCGGAACATGTGAACTGTACAATAATGTTATCCAGGATATTGAACACTACTTATTATTTATGTACTCATGTTTTTAATGTGTAAACATATGGCTTTTTGGCACCTGAAAAATTAGCTCGGTACACACCATTCTACCCTATGGCAGCTATTCATCTGTTCTACACAATTAACACATTTGGGGGTAATGAAATGTTTGACAATGATTGCTAATGGTTTTCAAAGAGAGCTTGGTGCCACAAAAAAGTATCGATGGCATAATTTCATAAATTATGTGTTTTTCATAATGTCCTTTTTATTTTTTTTTCTTTCTTTCTTTTTCTTTGATCATTATTATGCCAAGGTGACCCCTATATGTTTAATAAATCCCTGTTAATGCGACCAACCACTGATGATACATTTTATATGTACTTGAGTATGATCAGTTTGGGGTGTTTCTGAACTATTAAATCTGGACACTCCACGGACGTATCCTGCCTCAGTGTGAAGGGTGTGTTCCATCGTCGTCGTCATCATCATCATCATCATCATCATCATCATCATCATCATCATCACAGTTCTGTAATTTCATTGTGATTTTGATTGTTCGAATGTTCATTAATCCCAAGGATATATAACTACTTAAATTGTATGGCTTGCCACATCATAGCTTGCCTTTCAAGTTTTATTGCATAATTTTGCAGATACGATTCTGGTAGTGTTATATATATATATTGTTTCTTAACAAATTGTCTGAATCCCAAAATGTCAGAATGTGAACTTGCAAATGTTATTTAAATCACTTTTAGTAGATATGTTTTTAATCTGGTAGTATATTTGGATGACCTCCTGTACATAATTTGCCACATACCTGTTCATTGAGGATACTCAGAGATCTATTATTGCACCAGTCACTTTTGTCAAGTCCGGTTAAAGTACTTACTGAAAATGAGCAGCAAACACACTGGTTTTGATGTTTTTTAACATAGTCAGACTAGTTATGGTCCTTAGCAATGGTGGTAATTCATAACAAAAGTTAGGTCCAGTTACACAAAAAGCACTACTCTGGACCATTGCAGACCAAGTAAATGGAACATGTAGCAGGCTCTGTTCACATGATTGAAGATTTCTGCCTCAAACATAGTGGGGAACCAAATCCTGGAGGCACTGTGGACCGAGTCCTTTCCATGCCTTAAACATTAGAGTCAGTATCTTCAATTTAATCATGTGTTTTGCTGGTAACTGTTGGAAACAGTACAGCACTGGAGCCATCTGCGCGCATCCAGAGGGGTCATCTGTCATGCTGCCATATTCTGACTGAACTGCAGGCGACAGATGAGAGACGATGGCAAGCCACACAACAAAGAGTCACGGTAACCCAGCTTTGCTACTATGATCATGGGAATGGTTTCCAGTGAGTCATGGCACTGACACTTTTTGATTCAGATGACGTTTTAAGTATGCATACATGCTCTTTAGCATAAGATGATACATGCTCTGCCATAGAAGCTCAAGTTCATTATGATGCCAACGGTACTTGCACTGGATGTAGGACTGATCTCGTGGTCCTCGACATGACCAGCTGGAGCAGGGAATCTGTCTGATACAAGCTTTTTCCTACCACCAGAAACCCGGTTTTGGCATTGTTCATTTTGAGATAATGAATCTGCATCTAGGTTTGGGTCATGGCAAACATCTCATCCATCTCATGAATGGTAATGTAAGCTTCCTCAGTTTTAAACGTGATGAATATCTGTGGATTATCTGCATACAAACGGTAGCTGATGTCATGCTTATGGAGAAGTCAACCAAGCCATATTGTATACAGATAACATAGAAAAGGCCAAAGGGCAGAGCCTTGGGACATACCACAATTTAGTGGTTTGGCATAAGACAGTACACCTTTGTTTCAAACTCTGATGGCGACCTTCATGGTAACAGAAAAACCACTTTAATTGAGTGATATGCACACCAAGTGACTCCAACATATTAAAAACACACATAGGTTCACAAGAGCTGCTGAAGTCTAACAGAACCAACAGTATAATTTCTGCTTGCCCATGGCACACAGCATGTCATTTTGAACATGCAAGAATGCAGTCTCGGTGCTGTGGCCCTGTCTGTAAGCAGGCTGAAAAGTCTCTGCTAATTGTTACATTCAAGGTGAGCACTGCGCTGTTTTGGTAGAAGTAAGTTCACTAATTTGGGGATAAAGGGCAAGTTATATAGGGGTAGTAGTTCCTCAGAATGTCCTAACCCAGTGATGGTTTTGCACTATGGGTGTCACCATTGCTAATTTGAAAGCTGCAGACGTGTTCACAGTGGGACCCATGCTGTGACTCAGCAAGTATTTGACCCTCTTTAGACAGAGTTGATACTCTGTTTTACCTGGCATGATTATTATCATGCCAGACAAGTGTAAGTCCCAGACTATGTTAGGGGCTTGAGGATGCAGCTCTTGCTTGATGACAAAGCTAATGTCATTGTTATTCCCAGTGAAAAGCCTCACAAACTCCATCCATATAATTTGGTCGCCAATTGATTCAATGGTTATCTTTATCTTTTCCACAAAATATTTACTGAATGTGTTTGCAAGCTTGACTGCAACTTTTTCTCTCAGGAAGAGTGATTGAGGTCTTGCTGCCCAACAGTGGAATTATCACTTGAAAGAACACTTTTGTGACAGCTTTGCACTCACTGATCTTACAGATAAAATGCTTTCTTTCTGCCTCCTCCATTGGTTCTTTCTGTCTGTCCATATCATCAACATATCCCCGCACATGGACTGTTTACCTTTGTGCCAAAGTCATTCACTTTGCTTGCATAACTGTTTAGACTATTGGATCTCAAAGATGTATCACTCTGCTTCTGGTAACAGAGTTGTTATCCCGATGATGTATTGATATCAAGTTGTCCAAACTATCTTTTCATTTTTAAAAACTCTCAATCAGATCATCAATGGAAATAAGTGTTTTTATCATGCCAAGTTAAAATGAGTGCATTCTGCCAAAATTATTCAGGGATGACACAAATATACTTTGGGTTATACTCTGTCTCAGTAATTATAAAATAAAGCTACAGCTAGACCATCTGTACAAACTGACGGAAATCCTAACAAGTAACTGCAACAATGGACATCCTACACAAGAAATGCAAAACAAACCCCATCATGACACCCACTCCTCACTTTGAAAGTCTCCAAACAATAAAGCTCTATTTCGCTACCAACCCTGAGTTTATGCTTCATATAATGGGTCACGTTTGTGACATTTGAGTAAATGCTGTCAAAGTTGAGTATCAATGTTTGACTTTATTGACACGTCATTATTGATGCTCTGAAATATTTACAACATTTATACTTTTGGTTTCATATATTATTACCACCCCGACCCCCACCCCCACCCATCAAGATCGTTCAAATGCTATCCTCATTTACAAACCATTGGGGGTGGAATCCACAATTTTCACAATGGCAACCAAGTCTGTGGGTTAGTCCTGATTGGATATTTTGAAGAGGTAGTATCCAGAGTATAGGTGTGATTTATATCAACGTATGGTTAATTTGTCGAATGAATGTAATGTAAAATATATAATGGGACTTTTCCAGTGTTAGCATTACCTAAAATTGTAAAGACAATGCCTTGAAATTACCAGTTGTTGGCGGCAGTGGGCCCCAGAATAGGAGTATTGTATTAGACACTGAAGTCCCCCCCCCCCGGGGATATTAATTAATTAGCAGCACTGGGCATAGCACTGTCAGCAGCCAAGAGCCCACACTGACTCAAAGTTGGAGCTTAGTGGAAAAGGTGGGCTCGATAGTGGATACAGGTCCGTACCAGCACGTTTTTATATAATTGGTCATAATCGATAAGGGATACCAGTGTACATGCATTCATATGTAGTTATGTCACACACAATCAACTAGATCCACTTCAAACTGGGTGGGTATAGCTTGGGTGGGTTGTCACAACTGCCAACAATATTAATTGAAATATTCATGAGCACAGAACCTACTGTGTAGAATCAAATGCTTCGGACACACTGTAACAAAGCTATGGAATGAGCACCCAGCACATGTACAGAGTGCAATTACTTCTTGTCAGTTTTCAATACAAATATGGCCAGGAGATGGATGCACATTTTTGCAAAACATAATATCCTTTTTGCCGTTCTACCCCTATGCATAAGGTTCAACTTATAGACAAACTTGTAACTGAGATTTCCACTGGGTTGTAATCTGTAAGGTGTTCTTTCATTGAGTTAAGTATATCTTAAAGATAATTTCATCAATGATTTTTATATACACATGATACCTTCCTCTCTTTGTATAAATATAATTCTCTAAAGGTTTTAGCTATCTGCTATGCCAAATTCATTTGTCGGCAGATGGCCGTTCTTGCGCTGACGTTATTTGTACTCATTCCGACATAAAATACAGCTATATGTTTTTTAATTTTTTTCTAAGTATTATGCATACAGAAGTATCCACCTGTTAATCAGAATTGCATATTTGGTACACTTCTACACAAAATATGCTGACAACATGGATATTGAATGCGTAAAGTGAAGCAACAACAGGGGAGTATGGCCTTTTTGGGGGGCCCAACATTTCAAACAACTCAGTTTAGCTGTTCTGGAGAAGAAGTCGAAAATACCCTTGACTCACAAGAATTCCTTTAAAGCATAAAAATAGAAAATAGCATTTGTAGCGATGAAGTATGGTCGATGAATCTTTGTTGCCGGGAAAAAAACTATTTGTATATTCTTCACCCTTGATGACATTCTAGATGGCATTGAGTATCATATGCCCCAACCCTCGTAGACACGAAAACCAAAACTATTGGTAAACTATTCTTCATGACATTGAGTATCATATGCCCCAACACTCCTAGACACGAAAACCAGACTTTTTAAGAAAAAAAGAGTTACTTTGCCCCATTTATGTGATTCTTGAATCATTGACTTTTTCCCCCACCTATGGATGGGAGTGGTGGTAACCAAAACAGCAACATCATTAAATCTGTTGCTTAAAAATTACCCTTTTTTGTGTGTTTCTGAGTGTGGGGCAAACAAAACTACTAAATGCTTAAAAATGAAATCAATCTTGAAGAATATTTCATAGATATTTTTCCGGGTAACAAAAGTTAATCAGCTATACCTTGTCGCTCAAAATGATATTTTCTATTCCATTAATGAAATCTTGAGAGTTGGGGTTATGTTTGACGTCTTTTCCAGAACGGGTGAACAGAATTGTTTGAAATGCTATAAGAATATAATTATAGTCTGACTTAAGATGATGCAAATTGCAAAAATGAGTATATGCTAATTTTTTACAGTTTGAGGATATTAAACTTGGGGACAATGTATCAGTAAGTGCTTTACTATACCTACATGTACATTTATATGCATACAACGATACAGGGCATGTATTATAATATTATCAAAAGAATATTGAATCCTTCGATTTTGCGTACAGCTGTTTCCTAGGTAGATCTCTAGCAAATTTGCGAATGAGATACGACGTAATAGTTTTTTTGAGTTTTTTTCCTATTTTTTATCAAATTTTAAAGTTCCTGTAAGTTGTATTTGAAAATTGAGGTACAGTGCGTGTGGGCGGCTATCTTGTATATAACAAAAACACAGAAAATACATTCTGTAAATTACACCAGGTGATATTATTAGTGACTCATAAAGATTATGATAAATTTATACTATCTTGATACAGAAATGAGAGATTTGAGTTGTCACTGAGAGACAATTGACACCTTTTGGCTCAGCTACTGTTCGTATTATAATCGGGCGTGGTTGTGGTAGTCGAGATGCCAGCCCGTGTTTGGCATATATGTGTTTGCAGTAATGAAGATTCTACTTCAAATGCGAAGGATCGAGATTCGTTGACACCTGTCTGAAGACAGGAATGTAGCACATTCCTTCTTGTCAATATGGGCCGAGACGTCGAGTTTGGCATGTTATGCATTGCGAAAATTGTAGTTATGATGTGGTTCGGGGGTGGGGACTTTTGGGGTTCGTACGTATAAAATTTAGCGCTGTGCTGAGGTTTTTGTCACTCTAATTTAAATTGGGTGTACTCTATGTATATGAGCCGTACCAATGTTCAAACCTTTTTCTGGGCAATTATCCTCGGTCCCTGTTGTATTGGACTCCGTAGTTTGGCATTAGTACGATTCTTGCAATTACATTTACCTGCAGTCATAAATCCAGAATTCATTGTAAAATAATGTCGGACCCGAATCGTGCAGTTTAACATAACCGGGATTCAAACATCGTTCTGGTTCGATAGGCTGAAATAAAATGCTACGTTGTATGCACGGTAGGATCGATATCACAAATTAAATGAAAAAAGCAGGAACAACTCGATATAATATCTACTATTAATTTTATAGTCGACTTTATTGGATTCCCACTTACACTTAGACTTGTACTCTCAGGAGTACAAGTTTTCATGACAAACTTAATACCATACCTGAGCTACAAAGACAAAGAGCCACACAACACTGGGAACATTGTGAGTCTTCACAGTGAGCGCGTATTCAGTACTGCCACTACCAATACGTCGAAACAAATGCAGAGTGATCCAAAGGATCTATGTCCCCCGCCACAATATACGGAATAAAGATATACAATGTATACAACATGTCTGGATGCACAAAAATGTTATGTTTTGGGGCCCTGTGACCTTGAAAATAGGTCAAGGTCAAAAGCAATACGTTGCGTACATGTCCTTGGTATGATGCATCTCTGGTATAAATTTCATTATTCTATCTCTTAGGGTTCTAGAGATTTGCTGCCAGACACACGAAAATGGATATGTTCTTGAGCCCTGTTTTCAAGGTCAAAAACAATACACAGCGCAGATGCCCGTGGTATGATGTATCTGTGGTATAAATTTCATTATTCTATCTCTTAGGATTCCAGAGATATGCTCCCGGACGGACGGACGGACGGACACGGCCCCTATGCCTACCAACTCTATGCCCCCCTCTGCTGAAGAAAGCTATACAATGTAAACAGTATGTCTGTATACATAAAAATTGACATGTTCTTGGGCCCTGTGACCTTGAAAATAGGTCAAGGTCAAAAGCAATATATGGCGCACATGCCCTTGGTATGATGCATCTCTGGCATAAATTTCACCATTCTATCTCTAAGGGTTCTAGAGATATGCTGCCAGACACAAGAAAATGGATATGTTCTTGGGCCCTGTTTTCAAGGTCAAAAACAATACACAGCGCAGATGCCCGTGGTATGATGCATCTCTGGTATAAATTTCATTATTCTATCTCTAGGGTTCTAGAGATATGCTCCACGACGGACGGAAGCGGCCCCTATCTCTGCTTGTTGTATGCCCCCCTATGCCACATTCGATGGCGGGGGACAACACCACCGGACAGGGTCGCTAAACTTACGCGCACACTATGTTATCGATAACTGGCTATTTCTAGAACCAAGGGCTCTTGCCAAGTCTCTCATGCACGATCAATTTGCGTCGTGCATTTTATTTATGTAAATGTTTTTATAAGTACTATTTTTTATCATGTTGTACATATTTTATCTTTTCATCATTGTGAGAGGTTGCTTTCACTTTTTCTAATTATTTATTCACACTCGGTCAAAATAGCTGGGAAGCTAATGTTACATCCGTGTAAAAACTGAGTATGAATAAAGCTTGTTTGTATGTATGTATGTATGTATGTATGTATGTATGTATGTATGTATGTATGTATGTATGTATGTATGTATGTATTCATGTATGTATGCCATGTCAAGGATTTGGAAACGAAAACGCCAGGCAAAGTACTTGATATATTTGAATCATCTCTTTTTCAATCAAATAACGTAGCTTAATTGCGGGTTGGTCTGGCAAATTAGCTTGTCCACTTCAGTCTAGTCCATTCCCTGCCGCATAATTACTGAGCTTGGTGGAGTGCATTTACGGAACCAGGGGGGAATAAACCAGCAATTTTCATTCTTCGGTGGTGGAACTAAGTCTGTTCGGCAGGCACTCAATATAGTTACGGTAAAATGATACGCCTGATTCAAGACTAGCGTAAAACTATACCGAATCCGAACGTCTCGGCTTGTGAATAACCGAGCCAAACCGAAAGTCAAGATTTGGTAGATTCTGATTCGGCCGTTCGGGTTCGGCCAACCTGACAGACAGACAGACAGACAGACAGACAGACAGACAGACAGACAGACAGACAGACAGACAGACAGACAGACAGACAGACAGATAGATAGATAGATAGATAGATAGATAGATAGATAGATAGATAGATAGATAGATAGATAGATAGATCGCTAAACTCTGTATGGGCTAATGTGGGAATTTACTTTGGGAAAAAATTAGCATGTTGGGTATGGTACCCAATGTGAGAGAGTTTGTCAGCCATTTTGCTCCTACTATGAGTGACCTTGATGCACGAGAGTATTCACCTGAGCTATTGGAAATCATTGACTTTGTGAAATCTAAGGTATCTGAATGTTCAGTTTGTGAATCTAGTGTGGTAGTTACGGAGAACATGATTGATCGCTATATCAGTGCTGTCCAACTGGAAATCTTTGTAGCAAAATTTAGATCCCCTGGAGCATTTTCCTCAACTTCTTCATATGAGAAACACTTATTTTGATAAATTCTGTAGCATTTTTCAGAGAACTGTGAATCAAAATTTTGCTACAATGCTCCAATTGGACAGCCCTGTATATTAAATCTTCAGTTGGTAATTGTAGCCCTGGGTTTGACGTGGTTAATACGGAACACGTGAAGTACGATAACAGTCCTCGTTTTCAACGTCACTTGTCGGTTTTCTTTTTTAGTATGTTATTTTGCTCGGTAGTCGCCTCTACATTCAGTATCGGTGTGATAGTACTTGCTATAAAAAGCCTAGTTTTAATGTTTAATGATCGGCCTATCACTATCAGTAGTACCTTTGTCAAGCTCATGGAGTGCTTCTTGTTGTCCCCCGGATAATGCTTGTGAGACACAATTTGGGTTCCGAGAAGGGAGCGGTTCTGACTTCGGATGTGCTATCTTAAGTGGTGCCATGCAGTATTATAAAGTGGCCAATTCTCCATTATTCCTCTCATCTCTTGATACAGAAAAGTGCTTTCACAGGATCAGGCATGCAAGCCCGTTTTACAAGCTGTTGAGATTGGTGGAACAGGCTAGTTGGTTATTCCTGCATGTATGGTTTTGCAGCTTGTATGGCATTATAAAACGGAAACATTCTTATAGAAGTAAATTTCATATTACGTGTGGCTCTTGGCAGGGTAGTATAATTTCTCCACGTCTATTCAACATTTTCATTCATCATTTGCTGATCAAGGTACGTAATATTGACTGTTGGATTCGAATTGAACGTGAAAGGTTCAGCAGTTTTGCCCACGCAGATGACATTACGTTAATATCGGGTAGTTGCACTGGTCTTCACATGTCATAATTACGCCATACCTTGAAGATTTAAATTTAGTCACAAGAAATCAAAGTGTATGATTATCGGTAAAGCAGGCATGTTTTTAAATGAACATATCTCTGGAACCGAGTTGTGCCCAGTGTAATTTATGGCTTCAAGTGTATTAGATTTTCTTAGCAAAATCTGGCAGAGCTAGAATTCGCTCGAGGGTCAGTTATTAAGAGTATACTTGGTGTTAATGATTACTCCACTTTACTCCGTTCACCTTATGTTCATCCTGTTTATGGTATTTTTAAATTCGAGCCAGTTTCTTTGGCTCGTGTGGACGTATTCCGTCATAGTATACTTGTGCAAATTGCAACATGTGGGGGTGACGGATGGGACCTGTGGGTAACGGATGGGACTTGTTTGTTGTTGTTTTTTTTTTCTTTGAAGCATTCGCATGCTTCAAAGTTGCATGCTTCAAAGTTTAACTTGAAGTGCTCTACAGATGGCACTCATGCTGTCCAGTGTAGACTGTCCGTCCGTCCGTCCTTCCGCCTGCTCTCCCAAGAGTATGCTTGTGAGGTGATTGAGGAGCACATGACTGACTTGTGGGGTTATCCCCACAAGTATAGTGGGAATCACCCCATCCTTATGGATACATTTCCCCTCTTCTATCTGTCCGTTTTTTATATATGGACAGATTTTCCGTTTTGGGTGCGGAGTGATTTTTTTTAAACTTCACAAATGAAGTGAAAATGACCATGAAGCATTTTAAACACCACTTACTTGTGGGGATCACCCTGCAAGTAGCAATTTCCTCCAAAAGTCTATCATGTACACCCCAATCACCCCATAAGTATACTCTTGGGAAAGGGTTACTCTGTGTGCCCTGACCGTACAGAATTGTGTGTTGGCCTCCTTGTCCGTTACATTTACATTATCTCGGGACATGCCCTTGCCGGCACGCTTTTTAACCGCTCACATTGTTTTGGGGTTTCCCTACTCGTGCTGTGCTGGGACTGCCCGCGGAGACCATTGGCTGGTCCCCACAGAGCACAAGAATGGGAGCCACCTTAACCCTTTCCAAGGTTTGTGCTTAAATATTCTATACTTTTATTCTGGCTGGTGATAATATTAGTTTTTTGATATTTCCATATCCTGTGTATTATTTTATTGTTTTCCATGGTTTACGGACTGTACCCTATGTATTTAATTGTATTTACTTTTCTCCGTGTCTTTGCAGGGATTCAATAAAACTATTATAGTAAAATACTTGATGTTTACCAGTCAAGTATTAAATAACATCTTAATCATAGAACAGTTGGGATTTGGGGGGGGGGGTGTTTTGGTTTTGTTTTGTTTTGTTTTTTTGGGGGGGTTGTGGGGTTTTTTTGGTTTTTATTTTTGGTTTTTTGTTTTTTGGTTTTTGCTTTCTTTTTGGGGGTGGGTGGTTTTATGGTATACATACTGCCACTTTTGTAGGTTAGCTTTTTATATAACTTGTATTTAAGATTTTCCCCCTATTTTTGCGGGGGGGGGGGTCCTAACTGAACAATAACAGTGGTGATGTGGTACTATGATAAAAAAGTTTTGGTGTTGACCAAGGAGGACAGCTTAATGTTTTCGACCCACTATTTAGATACAAATGATTTGTTTTCAATAGAACGAAGTTTGAAATGTAATGATTTCCCTGGTAACTTCACAGTCCCCATTGCAACTTTTGGTGTCTTTCTTGAATCTTGGAAAATTTTGAGTTCCATTCATTAACGATGTTTTGTTTGAAATTATTCTGGCCATTTAGCGAAGAATCTGCTTAGTTGTTGGATTTTCCAGTGTTGTGCAGTCTCCATTGTAACCAATGAAGCAATGATAACTACTCGTGACCATCACTGATTAATATTTTCGATCAAAGATATACATCCGCAAGCTGGTATGATGTCGAGCAATTGATACCGATGGGGAATGTTTTGACGAATCTGCCTCTACATATACTTTTTGATAGATTCCCGTAATTTTTCCTTATTTGCTCCAGACATGTGTTCAAGCTGAAAAATAATTAAAAAAACATCATTAACGGTTATTGCTGTGATGCATAAATGGGACAATTAAAACAGTGTGGCAGACGACAAGTTTAACCTGTGGTGGATAATGCTACATATTCCAAGTGTGCACAATTTGCTTGTGTTTTGATTTTTTTATCATCACCACACCGAATTTATCCATAGGCATATAACTCCAGGTGAAAAGTAGGACTATGTCACTCTTGGTCACTATTTTGAAAAAAAAAAAGAAAGAAATTGGTTAATCTGACAGCCACCTTTTTTGCCAAATACACGATCAATTGCCATGTAACAAATACTTTCTGAACCATTTCTTTCAATGAGTGGGCACTGACCACACACATATGTGGTATCATGCTATGGTGTGACATGGTACGTGTGGTCGGGGAGGTTTTTTTTGGGGGGGGGGGTGCTGAAGAAAAGAGTGCCTCAATCAGTGCTCTTTCATTTCAACAGATGCTCTCAGCGTTTACTTAGGGATGGTTCAACATTTTCATCAATTTTTAATTAGTACTTACAGTACGCAAGGGGGGAGGGGGTTAAATGGGTCTGTACACTTTCACAGGATATGGAAAATGATGGTCAATTTTTAGCCTGTTTTGTGTAATTTTGCTATGATTTGGGGGGGAAAATCATCATTTTTAAAGTACTAATTTGGGGGGAGGGAGGGGGGTCATGAAATTTAGTACCCTAAGTACTAATTCAAAAATGATGATAATGTTGAACCATCCCTTACACAAAGGCTAGTTGTTGGTCTGTATCATTCTGAGAAGTCTCAGCTCCAATTCTCATTCAAAGCATTTTCAATTCACGAAACAATTTCAACAATATCGAATATCTGGATAGTTCTGTTTGGCTTGAGCGGACAATATGTGAGGCTGAGTGCACATCGAGCTGTCAGTGCCGACCACTGAATGGTACCGGTACTGGGCCAAGAACCTGTCCTTGACACAAGTACAATATCAATGGATCTTCTGTCATTCTTACCTTTTCCCCGTTCTTGAAGAAGAGGAATGTGGGCATGCATTCAACGTCGTATTCTTCAGCGAGTTCCTAAGCAAAGAAAAAATGATCATCATCATCATGCCGATGATAATGATAATGATAATAAATAAATAAATAAATAAGCAGCATATGTCACATAACAACATATCAACAAGGTAATAACGAATATGTTTTACAGATTCTTTCCTAATATTGGGCCTGATTTGGCTAAACAAATACCTGACACTGGCGTTAACCCTGTTCAAAATATAAGAGGTCAATATTTACCATCATTCTTTTTTTTCACCAGTAACGGCAGATGGCATGAGATTTATAATTAGTTCCCTTAAAAACTCGAGCCAAGGATGGGATGGAATAAGTGCCCATGTTGTTAAATTTGTATCCTCTGAAATGGTCACTCCGATTACTGAAATGATAAATTCTTCTCTGGAAATTGGTATTTTTCCAGATGCTTTAAAAGTAGCAAAAGTATTGCCGCTTTTTTAGAAAGGGAGATCCAGAAATATTATCCAGTTATAGGCCAGTCTCTATTTCAAATACATTATCTAAAATCAAAGAACGAGTTGCCTATAATCAATATTTGGGACTAGTTGGAGAAATATCACATAATTTATGATCTTCAGTTTAGGACCAGAAATAAATATTCCACAGAATTAGCAGTTAGTTATTTAGCAAATCAAATTTCAGAAGCAATAGAGAAAAAAGTTTAAGCTGTAAGTATATCTCTGGATCTGTCAAAAACACTTGACACTGTGAATCATCAAATATTATCTCAAAAAATGCCATTTTATGGAATTAGGGTGTGTGTTTAGAATGGTTTAAAAGCTATCTCAAAGACCGACAGCAATTTGTATGTTTCCAAAATGAAATATCATCAACTTTACATACATTTTGTGGCGTACCACAAGGTTCAATATAAGGACCATTTCATTTTTGTAAATATTCTATATGTAAATGTTCTAGGTTACGTTAGTCATGAATGTTTTTTCATTATTATTTGCCGTTGATACTAGTTTAATTCTACTAGGAAGGACAAAGACACTGTACTGAAGAAAGTAGATATAACTATGAAACTAATGAATGAATGGTTAAAGGCTAATAAGTTATCTTTGAATATTGACAAAACTAGTTATATTGTGTTCTGTAATCATGCAAAAAGAGATTATTTTCATGATTTATTAATTCAGATAGAAAATTAAGTTTTAGAACGAGTTAGGCACGCAAAATTTTTGGGTGGATGGAGTGATGAGAATCTTAAGTTGGAATGCCATATTTCTTATATTTCTGATAAAATAAGGCAAAACCATTGGTATTTTGAAGAAGACTCGTACACGTGTGTGACAGGCCCTTTTACATAATCAATACCAAGTGCTAATATTTCCATATTTTACGTCCTGCAATATGACATGGGCATCCAATTACTATACAAATTTGGAATCCTTGAAATTGCTAAAAAAAAAGGCTTTTTCACAGTATTATGCTCAGACAACCTATGTATTATTACGAGAGTAAAAAAAAGGAAATTTGGAAATATTAATCAATATTTAACTGGTATTTTAATGTGCGAGGTCAATCGAAACTTATATCCCAATATCTTTGGTAATATTTTTATTTCAAACTCAGATATCTGTAGTCATGATATCAGGCAAATGAGTAATATCCATGTATTTAAATGCCGCACTAGTATCTGCCTATTCTCAATAAAATTTCATGGACCTTCTATTTGGAACAAAGTACAGATATCAGTAAAAGAAATCCATTCAACTAATTCAAAATAAAATGGGAAAACATTCTTATGTCTCAATATCAATTATTTTCTTTTCATGTAAAATACCTATATCGTGTACATTTCTATGATACATGTATGGTATAATATGTTCCTACAGCTGGGGAAATAAAGTCAGATTGGCTTCTTTCCCTTTATTAGTAACCAAGTTATTTTCTATTGGTGTGATATTTATGTATCTCTGTTACCATGATAATATACAAATAACTTGTTTTGAATGATAATAAATTACAGTTACAAAAAATAAAAGTCTTCACACTTGTTTCACTTTGATGAAAGCAAATCACTGAACAATAAGACTAGCTTGAGTTAACCCCGAACATTTACTGCCCTGAAAATCAATGAGGCATGAAATGATGTTTACGGCATGAGCAGTGAGACACTCTGTATACAAACCACACATTTTTGTGGAAGGTCTGACTAAAACCTTAATTCTTGAAAGGAAAGCAAGATCAAAGGTCATACATTCACTCGCAGAAAAAGGAAAAGCCTTTTCTCAAAAATAATTCTAGCAAGTGAAGACTCGTCATTGGTAAATTCCAATAAAAGTTTTAAAATCTGGCGCTGATTTTACAGATTACAGAAACCATGAGGTATTAATTATAATTATGTTAATCCAGACGCTCACTAAAATCATAGAAAAATGCGCTATATAGTTAATATCATTGGAAGAAACCAACCCAAAGGTAGATCTCTGTCAAGGGTGAAGAAAATCCCCCCCCCCCTGCTTTTGAGACAAAATATCTGGTAGCAAATACATGGGCTTACACTGTGTCCTTTCAAATGGGTAAAAAATGCATTTTCGCCGTGTGGAAAAATTGAGGTATGATCTAACTCGGGTGTGTATCTTGATGATTAGAAAATAACTTGGCAAACGGTTTTGGAGAAAATAGCTTTCTAACATTTCCCCCAAAATTGACGAAAAAATGTCAATTGAAGTGAAAAGATTTGAATAGGGCCACTTTTGTCAGTTAACAGCGGAGACCTGCTCAATTGTATCCCCATGAATTCTGGACAGGATCTGTTTTTAGTCTCATGACGAACAAATAAAGATTTTACATTTCTTATGTAGATATTTGCGTTTATCAATCTTTACACTATTTTAAATATTGGTTAAGACCAATGATATTAGCGCCAACCGGTGAAGAGATTAATACAACCAAAGGCAAGGTACATTGTCACAAAGTCTGAGGAGTATCTCCCTATCCATTGGCTTTGGAGAAAAAGTTCAAAATAGGGAAACCACAAAGAATCATGCAAAAACCAAAGCTTACGTCATCATTATACCTGTGAAAATATAAGCTCAGAAAGGTCCTAGGTATATTCTTGGAAGTGTTCAAAACTATTGACCAATATATACAATTTCGAAAAGATTATTAACATTGGGCCTTCGAATGATGAAAATATTTGTTTGTTTGTTTTGTTTTTTTTGTTGTTGTTTTTTTTTTTTTTTTTTTTTTTTTTTTTTTTTTTTTTGTTTTTTTGTTTTTTTGTTTTTTTTTTTTTGTTTTTGTTTTGTTTTTTTTAAATTTATTTTAATCATTGCAGAACCACCTAGTAAACAAGTCGTAGAGACACATCCAAAGTACATCTCCAGCATGATTGAAGAGGTATTTTACGCTCAGCTCACTTTTCTGTCATCTGGGCTGAATTTACACACGTAGATTTACCATTGAAAATAAAAACAACAAAGTAGCTTTCCCAGAACAGCATTGTCCCTACCTGAAAATCATTGAAGAGTGCACATTTGTTCACACAAAATGATCCATAGTCGTTGACAGACTACAGATCAGACACAATGCAACAAAGCAGTATGGGCATATACTATTTAAAAAAAGAAGAAAAAAAATTCAGCCATTAAAAGAAAGAACTTACGCCAACTTCATCCACATCGACCTTTATGAAGATGACATTCGCAAACACCTCCTCCTCTGACATTTTCTAACAGTAGATAGAAAATATGCAATAATATGATATGGCTGATGTAACCATACCAATAGATAAAAACAATTACCAGTACCATTCACATGAATGTTAGGCTTTACTGGCCCGACCGGCACACTCCCTTTTCTGTGCAAACTATCTTGCATGACACATCTTACAACTGGAGTCCTTTCCACACGTCCCTCATACCAGAGCAGTAACATTTGAATAATTTGACATTTTCACCAAGAAACTAGCTTTTTTGAATAATCACAGTGGCGCATTGATCGTACCGAGACTGAAGATACCTTACATGTTTTCAAATCGATATAAATCACTATTACCATGTGTATTAAAGACATGTAGCAACACTGTTTTCATTACCAAATATATTATCAACTTGTTATAAAGAAGTATTTCCTTAAAACTCGAACAAACAATGACAAGTGCCGCATTAACATCATCTATAACAAATTTTTAGACTGATCTTAGACTGTATCGACCCTTTGTACTTTGGGGTAGTCTTCTGAAGGCTTATCAGCTTTAATGCTCACTGTACATTCTATCATATTCACCCGAACTGAAAGTAGTACCACCAATGTCTCTACAGTTTGTAACATAAAGCAAACGAAATAATGCAACTCACCTCAAAATGTGGTCCTATCATACGGCAAGGACCGCACCATGTGGCCCAGAAGTCTGCAACGACCAATTTGTCACCAGACTTCTTTATGATTTCTTCAAAGTCTTCCTGTTAAACATATACTTTTCTTGTAAGCATTGTCTTCAATCTACCCATTATGAACATGCAGCAATCTTTAACTTGATTGTATCTTTTCCGTCTTTTCCAGCCACGAAATGGTTTATATAACTGCTGGTGCCCTTTCACCATTCAACATATTAATCTTTTGCATCCAAACACCATATCAACTAGGGATAGGAACCACTGTAGAAATACACATTTTATTTGCATTCAGACTGACGGTTTTGAGCAAGAAGCATACAGGAACTGCGGGTCGGGTGTTTCAGTATAAGGTCAGCAGTTAGGTCACTTTTGTCTCTGATTCCTATTTTCATGTAAAGCGGCCACATGTACGCATGAAATTTATGGTACCTTTAAATGGAATCAAACATAGTCGCAAATGGACATAAATCAATAAACTATGCCCAACCTTATTTATTTTCGCTCCCAGTGAAAGTGATATAGAAGTCCATGATAACTTCTGACAATCAGATCTGCACTGGGTTGCTTGAAAACTAGGCTTGTAAGTTTGACAGGTGCGAGGTTTGGTTGTGGAGATATCCATACATGTTCATTGTTGTCGTCTATGTTGCACCAAAATTAATTTGCTGTTTGTTCAGTGTGATTGAATTACGACATGAGGGATCCATTCGAGGCATACGGTTAAACGACAATACTCTTGTAAGTCCACCTTCATCAGTTAAATTGTGTGGGATACCTTCCTGATACAACGGTGTACCGCTGACTGCATGGTATTACGATCGAACCCTGTTGGCCAATTTGCCTACATTTTAAGATAAAACTAAGCATTGAGACACACCATCGATCGGTTAAACCTTCCTGACATCATCATCATCATCATCATCATCATCATCATCATCATCATCATCATCATCATCATCATCATAATAATAATTAATTAGGAAATCTTCCCCTTTACAGCGGGGGCATCAACAGAACGGAGGAAATTCCATGATGCGTCTAAAATATATACAAATAATCAGGCATCCTTATTATCAATCAAATAATCTTCGTATGTTAAAATAAGTGTAATGATAATTTATGTCCTCAGTACCAAAACTAGAGATAAACCACTCATTGGGACAAAACTCGAGAAAGCGTAAGGACATGTACATTATGCATGTTTCATATACAATGCAGAACATGTAGCTTCCAGCGTCATTATTAAGAAAAAAATCAGGTATTACCACAGTATGAATGTACAAGTCAGTTACAAGATTTTCAATTCACCACTATTACATGCTCCTGGAGATGTAGGCTTGTACCTGGGGGACCCTCCACAGAGTGACGGGGGGAGGGGGGGGGCAAAGCCGCCCAGACATTAACAAGTACGCCGCAGCTTACCCCGGCTCGGTTGGTTTGACTCCCTCTGTAAGTTTAAGTCAAGGGAGCTCCATCACCTGTTATTTAGTGGCGTTACCGAACTCCCCTACAAAATTATATGCAGTATATATACATTGGAGGAGGTGTATTTACAAGAGGTACATGTAGAACGATCATACAAACTGTCATTCCGAGAAGTCATTAAGTGACTGTCTCATGTAATGCCAAGCCTCAACCAAATATGTTTTACCTGTTTGGTCAAATAATTCACCAATGTCCTGTCCAAGATCATATGTGTGCTCGCCAAGGAACCAACATACCTTATTTTTCAGCGAGGAGGCGGAAAAACGCTGCCATGCCTGTTTACAATTCTCATTCAGAGAGTTGACTTCCAAATTTCTATATGCCTGTAACCTTATTTCATTTAGTGCTGGGCAGACAAACAGAAAATGTGATAAATCTTCTCTGCTACCTTTACATATAGTGCGGGCCAAAAAATTTAATCGTGCACCGGCAAAGTTATTTACATTAAACAGATAACTTACACCGAAAGAGGACCATTTAAACATTAGATAGCATCTTAAAGACTTTTGCAAGTCTATTTCCTGGAAAAAGTCTAATTTATATGATTCTAACGATAATTTTAAAAAGCATCCTAGCCATTCTGGATTCCTTGATTCCAGGACACGGTCCATGGCTACGTTATTAAAGACCTTCTTAATTTCATCAACATATGGCCAAATCTTTGCAGGTTTGTCATCAATTTTTTGCAAAAGAGTGTCAAAAAATTTGCTTACATAGCCTTGTGTCTGGCATCTCAAATTTCATTCTGTGAAAGTATTTTATCCTAATGCGATCCAGCATCAGTTTTAGGGGGAGCCATCCTAGTTCACCAAGGGTAGCCACTGCTGCAGGTGAAGAGTTGACCTAAAGTATTGCTTTAGCTATGGTGTATTGAATGGACTTCAGAGAAGCTTCAGACTCTTTCGTATTACATAACCACACTGCACCGCCATGAGTAAGTGACGGAAGAATAATACTTTTCCATATGCTATTTCCGAAGCCAATACAGTTCACATTATCATGAGAAGACAGTATACTGCATAAGTAGCCTCGTAAACGAGAACCTAAATGGAAAGCCATGTGAAACATCATCGATTGCATGGACTAAATTAGGATTTAATTGGATTTTGTGAGCGGAATCAAAACGTTTTCACAAAACTATAAGAGTAAATAAAGTCAAAGTTACGCGCTGCATGCCAGATTAAAGCACTCTCACTATTCTGTGAGGAAACGGGAAGAGAAAATGACAAAATCGAATGTGTTTCACACAATTCATCAAGCGTATTTAATGAGGTGCTCAGGTTTTCAGTGTTTACCGATCAAGTGCCAAATTTGTTAAACTTCATTTTTGTTGAGCAACATTTCTGAAGGCTAAAAACCACTAAATCAACCTTAATAATAAAGTGTACAAATTATCCACTTTGTAGTCCTGACTAGGATGTGTCTCCAATTTAGCCTAAAGTGGTTTTCAAATGAAAATGTCGTTTCAAACTTAATCAAAGAGAGAGAGAGAGAGAGAGAGAGAGAGAGAGAGAGAGAGAGAGAGAGAGAGAGAGAGAGAGAGAGAGAGAGAGAGAGAGAGAGAGAGAGAGAGAGAGAGAGAGAGAGAGAGAGAGAGAGAGAGAGAGAGAGAGAGAGAGAGAGAGAGTTGTGTTTTTGCAGGCTCAGCTAACTTGTCAGAGCATTGAGCCACAATGGCTGGTTACCTTTTTTCCCGTCTATTCATTAAAGCAATCCACAATGATGTTCAAACTTAAACAAAACCTGATTTAACACTTCCATCAAGATATTTCCTGCTGATGTTATTGAAATGATAATGAAATAGGCGGGGATAAAGTCCCGTTTCTGAGCCAGTTATTTAGCCGTTGTGTGTGGGGAGCACTCGGATGCACATGAATAATCGCTTGTGATGTCACATTCAGAATAAAATATGTTCGTTCGCTGCAAATGCGTGTGAAGCCACGGGAAAATAAGTTCGATTTCTTCACGTTTAAGATGGTTGCTCGTTGTGTGGCGATGGTTCTTGAAACACAATCCAGGATGGCGTCCGTCTCCATACATTCATATGGTCGGATCCCCAAGACCTGGCTCAGTTTGTCGGGTTCGTGAACGAGAGCCCATGGTCGTCGAAGTCCCGTGACATATCTTGGCACGGTCCTTCCTAGGCGGCCACATCACCATTCTCCCCTGTGACTTAATTCTTCGCCAGAGGACGAGTACTGTTCATCTGATAATCCTAGGGAAGTGGTTTCCTCCTGATCAGTTGGGTGGTCAGCATAGTGCCACACGCGAGACAACTAACCCCGTCAGGTTCAGTACGTGATATTGGCCTAATGTTCTGCTGCTAAGAAATGTAACCCCCATACTATAGTCTACAAGCAGAACTCACCTGCCCGTCCAATCAATTAACTGAATGCTACAAGCACCTGAGGTTCAAATGATCACGCTCTTGTGTTCTGATGAAAATATCTAAAATTGAATTTTATTTTCCTCCACAATAACCGATGATGATAGGCCTACATGTCATACCACTTGCCGTTTCGTAGACAAAATTTGAATACATGTGGTTGAACACGGGGGGGGGGGCATACTCAACATCAGGGTGGGTAAGTGCTCGGTCATTTTTATACAATACCCTAGACCAGATGTAAAAAGGTACCCTTTCTTAATCATGTAATGTGTTGAAAGGAGTGCTGCATTGGTGCATCCTAATTCCAGCTGAGTACATTTGGGGAGCGGGGGGGAGGGCTTTTCTAATCCTGGGAGTAATGAAAACAGGGCCTTTCTCGCGGCACATACCCAGTACAAGCCTACACAGAAATACCACGTCCCCCCGGGGGGAGGAGGCGTTGAACAATTCTGTGGTCTAATCGGTAGACTTGCTTAATTTCGTGGGCAGTTAGAAATCTTCGACCACCGGTGTTGAACGGAATGATTCCATGCATAAAAGTGTACAGGCGTATCCTCAAAATGGGATTTAAAGCAATTTGATGTCACACTTGCAACCCATGGAGGGGAGAGGGTAGGCTATTTACAAATGGACAATAACCAACAACGGACAAGAGACTGAAACCAGCATGATCATCGATTTGCCTGTCTTTTGGCATCATCCACACATCCGCCAGTGTGTCGCCTCAACCTCTTTGATATCTTCAGCTGGCAGGTTTCCAATTTTGTTCAGCTGAGAGGGTTCCGTTTTAGAGACATCGCATTTTTACATTGGCGTAAGAACCGGGGCGGGGAGGGTTGTACCCATCCACCCATAATTTTCATGAGCCAGGCCCCTCAAAAGTCTAGTCTAAAATAAAAGATTATAATATTGCGCCCCCTCCCCCTATTTATGAGCTTCCTACCCCACTGTTCCATAAGCACGAGAGCATTTCAATAACAAAATGCTTATTTTTGTTGCGTGATCTGTTCGTAAATACGGTACTTGCTGACCAACACCAGAGAAACGAGCACCGCAGTTGACACGAATGACTCTTTTGGCATCGTGTGGCAACTTGATTTACTTTTTCGCCCTAAATTGGTGGAACGTTGTAATGATCCCTTCCCCCCCTCCCCCCCCCCCCCCCCAAAAAAAAAGTAGTTTTGGGTAAAGGGGAGAAATACGTTTTACCGTTTTGGTGGTGGACATGTGTGTGTGTGGGGGGGTTGTTTGTATGTTTTGTTTTTGTTTTTGTTTTTTTGTTTTTTTTTTTTTTTGTTTTGTTTTGTTTTTGTTTTTGTATTTTGTTTTTTTTTTGCGGGGGTGTTTGTACTGTTTTGTTTTTAAACTTTGGAGCTGCACACACACACACACACACACACACACACACACACACACACACACACACATCCCTAGAATTGTCCAATACTTAAACTGAAACGGCTTTAGGAAATTTTAAAAGGTACAAGTGACATGCAGGGAGTTTTCTTTTTTCAGCTGCAAGCACTGTCATAACTAGAAGAAAAGAAGATTTAGTTAAGAGCAAATCTGTATGTGTGCCTTGAAAATAAATAAAATTTAAATGTTTTAAAATTTGTTCAATGACAATCAAATGAATCTTGACAACAATCTTTTGAATTGAAATTGACCCTTAATCTTCAATAGGTTTAAGTGGTAAACGTCCGCGTGCGTTTTACTCCCATGTCTTTGTCCGGTAAAAAATATTTTATTAGACATGTGTAGATACTACTTCACTGCATCACTCGTATGTCTCAATTTCGATCCATACTCAGCGGACCAGTTTTTTATCGTTTGTTAGGCATCATGACATGACAATCTGTGGTTTATATCTCACTATTTTCTTTAAGATGAATATAAATGTGTGGAGAATTATAAGAATATTGCTGCCACTAATCGCAACGTTAAGTTTACGTCTTCGTTGCTGAGGACCGAATAACTGTAAAGTAGGATTGAATAATTATGCATACGCGTTACTGCGTGTGCCGCGTACTTGCCCAAGTTGAGTTGTGAAGATACGCCTTTTTCAGTTTTTTTAGCGACTTTCCACATATTTCAAGTTACAGGGCACATGTGAATAAATAGAGAACATAGCTGCTGTGTGGAACGATCAAGTTTATTAAACATCCTCGGAACAAACGTTTTGCCGAAGTAGTCGGCTTCGGCGATTTGTAGGTATCCCGGAAGGCAAGATATTACTGTTAATCATACATTGACCTCATTGAATACTGGGAGTATTTCGAACTTTAAATCTTGAATACCATTGACACAGATAAGTTAAATTCAAACTGCAACTGGCCTATGCAGTATGATGCATCTAATGGAGGATGTAAACTTGTAGCAGTTAAAACCATGCCAATTTGAGATATTTGACATTTTGAAACTTGAATATCACCCAAAGTTATACTTAGATATATATACACACACAGTTCCAGAGTTTACTTATGCAGAGGTATAGGGCACCCTTGGGGCTGGAAAATGTGCGTGCTGTAGGGAGATGCCCACACCAGAGAGGGTCAGGCTGAGTATATATGTTCATATGCAAATCAGTATGGGTGCCCAGCAAGATAAGAGATTACTCACAAGTATACTTTTTCTTCATTAAATATTAGTAGTAATTCTAAATTTAAAATCCTGAATATTCTCATAATTACAATTCACAGAAGTTCTAAATGCGGCTACACATATGCAAGTATGGTGTAGCTCATGAAGGATAATATTTTAAATCATGTTTATCAGATGCTTAAAAACTTAAATATCATCAAAACGTACAATCAGATATACATGTACACACAATTCAAAGGTCTGTTTATACAGTAAAACCTCTCTACCGCGAGTAAACTTTGGACTGGCAAAAAGTGCCCACTATAAGTAGGTAAGGGAAGAGTGGTTAGCGCGCATACTGTTTAGAGGGATGGAGGGGCTAGTCTGGAATTGAGGAAGAGCTCTCTCTCTCTCTCTCTCTCTCTCTCTCTCTCTCTATATATATATATATATATATATATATATATATATATATATTTATATATATATATATATATATATATATATATATATATATATATATATATATATATATATATATATATATACATACATATATATATCCACGAAGTTGGGACAAAAAAGGTTTTCAAACTAAGCAATGTACATCACAGAGAGCTGGGAGTAGTGAGATGATAACTGGGAAACGGAACTGATCTGTTTTTGGAAGTAGGATATATATTTCATGGTATCTGCCCCCCCCCCCCCCAACTAACCGGAGCTATGAAGAGGCGTGTACACAGCTGTGCACAATGGGATATGGCCCATGATCCATTTAGTCAGTACATGTAACTGGCTGCATAAAATCATGATATGTAAGTAATTTGGTGACAGTACTACGATGTATGTATGTAAAGGTGATCATGTAACTTTAGCCAGATATAAAGTCAGCATTTAATACACACTGGTCTACATGTTGGCATGGTAGGATAATGATGATGTTGATGTAGGCACTTTTTCAAATCTTGTCTTCATGCCAACTGATGCAGAGAGTCAATGGTCTCTGACACTCATTGAATTTAGCATAATTCTTAATAACCCCCTAAACAGCATGAACTCCACAGTACATATATTCGCCGACAATACCATCGCTTATCTTATTGTCAAATCCATCAATGACGCATACCTTTAGCAGATCGGCAGGATGTAGACATTATGGCAAAAAGAGAACTCAAAAGGGATAAGAGGGTCCCAGTATACTGCCACAGGGAAAAATTTGCCCTGGTACAAGTCTCTTAAAATATACAAATTATTAAATAATGGTTTGTGTGAAGCATAGAAAACAAAGGGGCCTCCGTCATGCAAGTTCTATAAAAGTGTTAATACACCAGTACGAAAAAAACTGACCTCACTCTCTGAAGGCAAATCATGTTTATTTTCTACAAGTGTTATAGATAGATGTGTCAATCCATCTTCAATTCTTAGGTTTGTGTTATAAGTATACTTCCATTGAAATGAAAATGAAAGTTGTAAAACTTGAATGTATGCGAAGTAGGCGTATAGTCGTATAATAATAATAATACTAATAATAATAATAATAATAATAATAATAATAATAATAATAATAATAATAATAATAATAACTATAATAATAATAATAATAATAATAATAATAATAATAATAATAATAATAATATCTAATCTTATGTAAGTTATTTTGTATTTGTTTCATGAAGAATAAAGCATTGATTGATTGATTGATTGATTGATTGATTAAAATTTTTTCAAACGGCATTAAGCATGTTCATCAGACAGTTTTTTTCAGCAGCTTGTTTTAATAGTACATTAATATCAAGCCTTGTAGTTGTACAATTTTGTGTATATCTAGGCAGAAAGTGGTCAACATTAATAGACAACTGCCAATGCAAGCAGAAAGGTCAAATATTGCGATCCCCACCTCCCAAGGAAAGATGAAAAAGATGACTTGTTTCGTAGAGACCAGATACAATGGAAACAATAAAGAAATTAGTGTTTGACAAGTGATAGATGTGTCAATATGAACTTCAGTTCATTTGTTTGTGATATAGGAGCATCCAATGAAATGAAAATGAAGGCTGTAAATTCTTAATTTATGCATTTTAGGCACATTTGGAAGGTTTTGACGCTGACCATTAAAAATTATAACAGATGAAAGGGGCCAGTCAAATTTCAATTTGGATTGTGTTCAATGTGCATTTGATTATCATTAAACACAATTTTGTAACAGGCTAAAATTCTATTAATTTTCAAGGCACTCAGACAGAGTTGCTGTCAAGTAAAATCTTGTTATTTTTTGGAACTACATTGAAGATGTGGCATTATTGCGCTCTGTTTGTGTAATATTTGTAACATCCGAGGTTCTGTCCTAACGAGCACCCATTGCAACATAACAAATCCATCACTTTTATACGTGCACATATTTTCGCTGTTAGGCACCTGTTGGAGCAATATACTCCCACATTAATTAATTCAAGACATACACTCAGAACTTACACAAGGGATCAGTGATGAAACGCATGTCTTGCTTGTTCATCCCCTATGTTCTTTCAAGAAACGCTTTGTACATGAAACTGTCAACAACATATTGATATAATATCTGCCTGAAAATGTCTGTTCTTGAAAGACAGCAAGCATTGAAAATATATTTGTCCTTTTAAAATCTCCTCCCTCAATCAGACACATAGACCAAGATCAGGAAAATAGACAACAATTTCTGTATTGTGCACGGTTCGTCACGGAGGCTATACTTAACACGTGTCCATTGTAATTCCTTGCTTTCTGGTATCTTCGTCGTCTTGGTAATCACTGACAAGTACAAATAGCATCCATCGTGGCAACTAACTGGATTCCAACATTTTGCATACAGTACCTTATTCATTGTCATAAATTGAACTGCTTATGTTATTCTGGTAATGTCAAATAACCAATGGGTTTTTTCCATAGTCATGGCTCTGCTTATGAGAACTGGACACATATGCTCGTTTACTTATACCTGGATCATTATATCACAGAACCACTCAGTTTGTACGCACATATATCGCAGATCGATTTTGTTCACAGATCTAAGCTATTCTGATGAATAGTTTCCTTGGAAATTGCGCTTTAAATCGAATATACCATCAGATGGAGGTAAATTACTTTCGAATGGTCCGTGACACAAACTACTTGAATCTGCTATTTTACATGTCTGTATGTGACGCCTGCGTTAGACAGTGTTAAGTTAAGCAACCAGCATTAGTTTCATACAATTATGGCCGAATCCAATGGTGCACCATAACAAACCCAGAGCATAGAAAAGCATAGCATCTCTTTGTTCTGTAGCTTGGGAAATGCATTATATGGAAATTTGCAGACGTTACTTTGAAGAATAACTGTGGACATTTCATTCACTCCGCAACAGCACTAATCCGAAAGAACCACCCAAAACTAAATGCAAATCATGGCAGCTGCTACACGACGGCAGGGCGCACAGACATAATTTCCCTACACTCAGTGCGTAGCCATTGCCACAAAACAGAGTTGGAACACAGTTCCAGACACAAATCCATTTACATACAAATCTGTGGTACCTACCTCAGTGTCAACATTAATATATTTCACCATATTTCTTGACGAAGCGAGCTGGTACTGATTTTCACAAAGCGTGATTTACAACTGGAAAGCGTTGCTATAGCAACGTTATTCTTTGGCAATGGCCGATATATGTCAGGTGAAGTCGGCGTGTAAATGCAGGTGGTACATTCTGTGAATGTATTACAGGTGTGCACACGACCCGCCTTCACATTGAACCCAGTAACACCAATATAGTGTCAATACAATAATCAAATAATGAAAGAGAACTGTTGGTTCACATTAGATACAGAGTGAAATATAATGTCACATCCAAAACAATGTCCACTGGTAACATCAAGAGAGGTAACACAATACTGGCATGATTAGACGATATGATTTAATATTGTAATAGAAAAGTCAATGGAATCATTTGATGCCAGATGTACCTCATATTCCGGGACCATGTATCACAGATGAAATTCCCAAACACACAAAACTGGACCAAGTCAGGCACTTTCCTCACCCTCGACTTAACACAGGGCATATTTTTGAATGTCAGGGAAGTGCACTTACTGGTATTACTAACATGTTATTTTTGTCGTCTAATGTCTGTTACCCATGCGTATTATGTCATCATTTATGTATGTGAATACGTTCTCGCTTTGTCACTCCGCTATGCAAGCCAAATTAAACAATTTTGTATTAAATAGGCCTATTTGTTATTGATTCGAGCATGATGACAAGGGCCGGGGGTCTCATTTTTCCTATCTTTTTCTCCATTTTCATCGCCGTTTTTGCATCTTCTGTATTACCTGTCTTGTTTGTGTGCATAAACATGTGTGCATGATGCACTGGAAAACTTCCAGCTTAGTACCCAAAATGCGATAAAACAATTCAGCGAGAGCAAATTTTGGAGGAAATCAATTCAAAATGCATGTTAAAGAAAACAAAAAGAAAATTGCAGCTACCTGTCTTAAACTATTTCAGGTCGGGACTTTCGTGGACCACAAATAAATAAATAAATAGATAAACAAATGAATAAATAAATAAATAAATAAATAAATAAATAAATAAATAAATAAATAAATAAATAAATAAACAAACAAATAAATAGATAAATAGATAGATAGATAGATAGATAGATAGATAGATAGATAGATAGATAGATAGATAGATAGATAGATAGATAGATAGATAGATAGATAGACGGACGGACAGGCAGATAGATAGATAGGATAGATGGACGGACGGACGGTCAGAGAGACAGACAGACAGACAGATAGATAGATAGATAGATAGATAGATAGATAGATAGATAGATAGATAGATAGATAGATAGATAGATAGATAGATAGATAGATAGATAGATAGATAGATAGATAGATAGATAGATAGATAGATAGATAGATAGATAGATAGATGAGTGACTGAGTGAGGGGTGAATAAATAGATAAACTATATATTGAGTGAACCCGTACAAAAATGTTACGGAGGTTATCGCACCATCTTTTTCATATTTTTACATAACATGTTGTAATAGGGGAGAGTAAAAACAGAAGTTTCTACTGCTCTCGTGTAGAGGGCATTTCGGTCATTCAGGGCTAGAGTTGTGTATTCCCATTACTTTTCATTGTAATTGTACCACTTACTAACTTGAAAACCACTCGTTGCAGAAACAGCAAAATTTGTGTGCTAAAATGATGTTCATAGCTGAAATATTCACATAAATTTTATTCTTGCAGCTTTAATAGTAATCTTTTAATTTGAGGTTATTTTAACATGTAATCAAATGGGAATACATATCTCTAGCCCTGAAGATTTCTGTGAATTGGACTGTTAATTTAGCTGAATGCACAGATAATTGATAATTATGACCTCTCCTATTGCATGAGCCAAAAATACACAAAAGAAGCAAATAAAATAATTATTTACATTCGTAAGGTTATATTTGACAGGAACAAATATAGCAGCTTGAATGATTTATGTTCATCTATATGGTGGCTCGTTGGTGTCAACCTAATGTTATTTATCTCATAATTACCAGTTACTATCTCGTAATGACGAGATAGTATCCCGTAATTAGGAGATTGTAACTTGTAATTGCGAGAGAGTACCTGGTAATTACGAGCTAGTATCTCGTTATTACGTTACGACACAGTGTCTCGTAATTACGAGATACTTTCTCGTAATCACGAGTCACTATCCTGCAAGTACGAGATAACTACCCCGTAAGTACGAGATAACTATCCCGTAATTATGAGATCGTTATCTCGTAATTACGACTTAAGCAAGGATGTAGAACTGTTCTAACTAGAGAGTAGAAATCTGCAGACATTAAGTGTGACCACGTGCGTATTATACTGCTAGAGAAAAGAAATGCCACCCGATTGGTTTATCCTGGGTCGCTCTAAATATGCCTTCATATGGAAAATTTGGGTGTCGCATGAAATATTATGTAACATCAACAGGATAGCTTAGGGTATGCCTGAGCAGTCACAGACAACAAAAAAGAAAGAAAGAAAGAAAGAAGATGTGAAAGTGTGTCCGTAATCGGAGTGCCTATGCGCTTCATAAGGGGGGCATGCAACTACTGGATCAATGTGAATCCACGATGTGAATCCACAATGCCAGGGCGTAAAGATCACTCACAGCTGTCTGAATTTGACAGAGGCAGAATCATTGGCATGTTGAAAGTTGGCCTTCCCCAGACTGAGATCATCAAGCTTACAAGCAGCATGCCAAGGCGGATCCAAACTTGTTTACGGAAGCGTGGTGGTCACACCCATTCTTGAAGAAGGCAGCCTCCCAACAACCACAACGACGAATAAAAAGGTCCTTATCAGGACCACCAATTCCTCCCAAAAGAGATATGAAAAGCAACGGTATAATAAAATTAACTCTCTCTCTCTCTCTCTCTCTCTCTCTCTCTCTCACACACACACACACACACACACACACACACACACACACACACGCACAGCGTCATAAGACGTGCATAATGTGGAACAAGGGGGGTGGCTTTTTTTCCCTGGAGTATATATATATATATCTCAGGTTGCATTTTTCAGTCTTCTTGGCGTAACTTAGCCATCTTATTTGAAGGTAATGGTAGTGCTTGGTTCGCCAAAAACTATTGAAATGCTGGTATTATACCTGAACATTGGCCAGCACTTAATTCTTCGGCAGAATTAAAACGCTCCTCTGCATTTTAACAATAGGACGTCACTGTAATTGTGGCTGCGGAAACTATGCGTCAAAGCCTCTGCTACATTTTCTTCTTCGCACCATCTCCCCGTCATTTCCAGAGGTGAAGAAAACAACAACAAATGCAGAATGTCGATGCATCTATAACTCACATCAAACTGCAAATTCAGAGTATGAAAGTATACACAGTTTCTTATTACAGCTTCACACTGGTACTTTTGCCCCGAAGTCCTTTTTCTTGCTTAATGCTAGCCAGGTCTATGTAGACGATAATTGTACATGTTTTCTTAAGACACGCGTAAAATTGTTTAAACTGCAAGTAATTCTAGTACGACTCTCGAATCAGCAGTAACGTACGGTATGCACAACTATCTCAGGACCAACTTAACATCTAGGGCTATGGGGTGATACCAAAGCTTTCAATATAATTTTTGCATGGGCACTTGTATATTAATTTGGTGAAAATGTCATTTTGCATCGGTTGCTTGAGTATACATTTGGGTCGGGTATTCCGTCGGGTTTTCGACTTTGCCATAATATCATGCGTTATCTCATGCCTTAAAACAATCTCTCTCTCTTTCTCTCTCTCTCTGTCTCTCTCTCTCTCTCTCTCTCTCTCTCTCTCTCTCTCTCTCTCTCTCACTGGTCAATACCATTACATGAGTTTAATTCATTATATATGAGCATGTCATATCATTATTTTTGAGCACGTAGTTTCATTATTTTTGAACATGTAATGTCATTATTTTTGACCATGTGATATGATTATTTATCAGCATGTATACGTGCATTTTTGAACCCCAAGTGGAAAGCTTTCTCTACTTTTTGTTATATTTCAAGAGGTCGCATCTGGCGCGCCACCTTTAGTCGCCACTGAGACTTGCTAATGTTTTTCCTTTTTTCAGATCCTATATTCAACTTTTGTTGCAAAAGTCTATGGTGTAACGGCTGACAGGCTGAATATCTGCTTATTCGCAACTGCTGACTAATCCTAAACCAATCCGTAACCATTGGTATATTTCCAAATAGACTGAAAGGGGGAAAGTCATATTAACCAATTATATAAAATCGGACTGTATCCACTATCTGGGCAACCTTATTCACTAAGCTCGATCTTTGACCCAGCGGGTGATCCGGGCCCCTCGGTCTAGGGCTGCTACTTAATTCTTAACCATGGGCGACTTCAGTGTGTGATAGAATATTGCAATTATGAGGCCCCTCGGCGCCCATAACTGGTAACTTCAAGACCTTTTATTTACATTTTGAGATAATGCTTACACTGGAAAAGTCCCATTATATATTGTACATATCACATTCATTCGACAAATCAACCTTCCCTTAACACTAATCACACATATATTTTGAACACTACCTCTTTAAAATATCCAATGTGGACTACGACAAATGGAATTGGCTGCCATTCTGAAAATTCTGGGTTCTTCACGCAATGGTTTGTAAATGAGGATAGTAGTGTGTTTGCGTTTGATCTTGGTGTAGGGGAGTTATAATATATGAAAGCAAACGCATATTGTTTACAAATATTTCAGAGCATCAATAATGATATATGATATGATATGATATGATATGACATGATATGATATACGCTGTGGCCGCAATTCACTTTAATATCCACATCAAATGTATTTTCATGTGATTGTCCCGCAATGCATTGCGCCATGTTCAAAATTGTGATAACCAACACGTACAGGATTTGCCAGGGTATCGTGTCGCATTTGGATATGTAGCTAACGATGATAACTGCTTCAGACACAACCAATCGGGCAGATTAAAGTCGAGATAGTAAGTCATGTCTTAAAAGTACTTTAACCACCACTCAATTTTTAGTAGGGAAGGGCGGCTTAAAACGTGGGGGGGGTTGTGTGTGTGTGGTTTTTTTTTTAATTTTTAATGTTTCATAAAACTTTATCGGGCCTTTTCCGTGGGTTGGTCGGGCTACCAGTGCCACACATATATTTCTGTTAGGCCTTAGGTAACTTGGACATTTATTCAAACATGTTTAAAGTGAATGTCATTTCCCGTTTTACACAATTGCCTCCCTATTTTTTTTTACCTGGTCACAGCCGGAGGCACTTGTATTACTTTAAAAAGACGATGAGTCTGTATTTGAAAATGACCGATTTATCTCTCTATTGCCTGCCGTGTCAAAACAAATTTTAAAATGGGGGTGTACTGTTTATAAAATTAGTATTCTCCTTAGAAATCCCTATTCTATAAAAATAATCATAGTTTGAACAAAATCTTCCCAGTCGAAACTGCAGCCTTGGAATTCAGTCACCAAATAATAAACATTCTAAATTCTGGTAAACGGCCGTTAGCTGTTTATTTGGACCTATCCAACGGGTTTGACACTATGAACCACAAGAATGTTCTACAGAAATTCAATCATCAGGGAAGCACTGGCAAAAATCTCATTCTGTTTCAAGATTAAATCAATGATCGCACACAATACATGTATATATTGATTACATTTGTTCAAATGTTTGCCAGTTAAAATGTAGGTTTCTCGAGGATCAATCCTGGGTCCTTTTATTCATCTTATATGCAAATGATATGTAAGTAACTTCATCCAAATTTGAGTCGATATTTAATGTAGATGATACTTTAGCTAGCTAGCTGTCCTTCTTTACTCTATCATCGGAAGAAACAACGAACGTGTCTGACTCAGTAAATTTCAGTTGAATATTATTTATGACTGCTTAGAAGCATATAAATTTTCCATGAACATAGCATTAAGCAATTAAACACTATTTCACTTTCCATAGAGATAGATTAATATTGTTTGTAGGTTACATGGTACCCATTTCAGAGGTGAAGCAGATACAGTTTGGGGGACTTGCAGTGAAAAAAGAATGAGTAGGGCACAAAGATTACAAAATACTGCAGATAGACTAATCACTGGTTATTACGATTATATAAACTTCAGGGGTGAAGATCTGGTGCGACAATGGGAGAGTTACACAGCAGATGGCAGCACCAGGTAATTATACCTGGCATCTAACTGTTAAAGATGCTACCATTTGGGAGACAAACAAAATGAGCTTGTCCTATTGATTGGCTGTTTTCCACAGGAAGTGGTGTGTCATGGCATTGTTCCCTGTGTACCTTGCCCATTAAAATGGCAAACACTCAAAAACGAGAATATTTCAAACAACACTTTTAATGTTTAAGTGTATCAAAGCACTTGCTCCGAATTATCTATGTGAACAAATTGATTATTTTAGAGAGAGAGAGACATTAATGTTTATGAAACAAGATATATTTCAAATTAGAATGTACTTTTGATGTTTAAGTGTATCAAAGGACTTGCTCTGAATTATCTATGTGAACAAATTGATTTTTTTTAGAGAGAGAGACACTAATGTTTATGAAACAAGATATATTTCAAATTAGAATGTTCAAGTGCCTCTCCCTCACAAAGAAATTTTCAAAAGATCTTTTTTGTAAGACGGAGCCAGGATATTTAATTGCCTTCTAGATTTTATAAAACAAAGTAATGAAATTTGTGAATTTAAAAGTCGATACAGGGTCTTTAATTTTATTTGATGTAATTGGCAGCAAGTAGTGGTGATTGTGAATATTATTTAATTTTTGTATTATACTACTGATAGTGTTTTTACTTTTGTTGTACATTGAATACTTACAGCAGGGCCCCGTGGAAGAACAGTCATAGACTAAACGGGTCACCCTGGGTAAATATATTCTAATAAATATATAAAGACAAAACAAAACCACTAAACGTTTCGTCACCGGTGCGATTACATGAATCTACCTGGACTCGTTGTAATAGGACCTGCTGCATGTGCACAAATACAGCTAAATTGATCCATTGTTATTTATAGTTCTTGGTATATCTATAGCCTGCTGTCTGTCTTGCCTATGTCTTTGGTGTTTCCTTCTCCTTGTATAAAATCAATTAGAAAGCATGCATTCATTCTTTTTGTTTCAGCAGTGGCATGCTTCCAGTTTGAGCACATTGTAATCTGTCATCGTGCGCGCTTGTCTTCTCTGCAACAAGGATTTATATAGGGCACTGCCTTTTTCCTAATTCCCAATAAATATGTTTAAAACAAAACAATTAAGAATTATGTACCCACAAGTATCGTACGGACTGTATACAATTATGTTTCCGTCAAATTTAAATTACTCTATTCTCGCAATAGGCTTCTATCATGAATATACTTATTCACAATGCAAATTATATTGCTCATTCTGATCCGCTCTTCAAGCAACTATACGTTTTTAAGTTACAACATATTACAAAGTTATAAGTACTTAAATGTAATTAAAGATATACAATAATGAAGTCCCGTGTTATTTTATACGTTTCATTTAAATTCGGCAACACATCCATACCCTTCTCGTATCAGTGAGAATGTCACTCCACCGGTATCAACCATATCAAAATTAATTTTGTATGATACACTTCAAAATACCCCCGCAGGTATAGATAAGCTATATGGTCATTTCCTGTCCGGTTTTTTGTACGTTTTTATTTTATTTTTATTTTTTGTAAACAGATATAATGGTGTAGGTACCTTGCCTAACTGCTATGTATGTAACATTGGATTATTATTTTTTTCATCTTAGCAATATACTGTAAACTTTTTATTTGAATTTGTTAGCTAAACAAATACCATTATTTATGTCCTGTAAACTTCATGATAATAAAAATGTGGCCAAGCGATAACGAATGTTTACTCTTTACACGAAGCCACCCCAACAAACCTATACAAACCTGTATCCACACATATTTATCATTCACATGCATATACATATACATTGTCACAAACTGGTGTGCTTTGATTATTTTATCAAATGAACACGTTCTGAGTTTTAGCTCATGTATAAAAATTGTCTTGTAGCAGATCATCTGCCCAATGAGTGTTGTGATTCTTAAAACATGTTCTTTGTTCAGTTTGTATTGAATCGTCTCGCCCCAAATGAATGCTTGGTGTTTCTGCTTTGCTATATTTGTTCGTATTTCAGCTACGTTTGTGACCCTGTTCATTGTCAGTTGTAAAATTTAAAAGTCGGCAATCGGTTTCTAATTTTATAGACTGCAAAACAAGGGACAGTTCATTGATGTTTTGGTGTGAAAGGCTCCCTTGCAGTATATCAAGGAAGGCAGATAGTTGCAGGCAGAATTATCTTTTATTTCATGCTTTCGTTTTTATTCAATGAATTTCCCTGTCAATAGCCACATAAATCCTGAACCTATTTTGGTGTCGTTCCATTTCATACTGTGAGCTGTGCCTCCTTCATGTTCTCCGATAGTGGTTATGGATCCTAATATTCTCTTGTGTGATTCCATCCGTTCTTAAGTGGCGACCAGGTCCTCTTCTTTATACAAGAGGTAATATGCACATAGCTCTGGTACATGTATCCGGCCGTATTTAGCTGAAGGAGTGTATAATGCTTCAGATGAACACATGAACCTAATTAATGGACAGGTGCAAAGACCAGTATTTTTCCACTTGTTGCCAATATACTCTTGATTGCTTCTAATGTTCCTTCTACATACGGCATAGTTACTGTCACCATGGAAACGTATACAGAAACTATCAGAGTGCCACCGTGAAGAGCATGGTGATAGGCTTAATCTCCAAATAGAAAGCATAATTTGGTATATAAATAGACGGGCTAACAAAACGCTTTCTCACATATGTGTCACTTGTAGTTAAGAAGGTGGATTCGGGTTCGTACCTATTTCGCGGACTTCATTTAATGTTGGATAAGTATACGAGTAGCGGCAAAAGTTTTCCAAATCATTATCATATAAAGTAAGACTGAGAGAGTGTTATTTTTTTATTTATAGAGAATTATATTTTCTAAAACATATACTTTCAGCATTTCCCTAACGCTGGTGGATTTAAGTCCCCGATTCTGGAAATAAATGCTGACTCAATAAATAAACTGCATAATTGTGTTGATATGGCACTCGCACATTACTACTTCCATTGAACCATTCTTTTTTAAGAATGGAGAGTTGGTCGAGTGGATATTTGCGTTTCCCATTTCAGCTTGTCGACTGGTGCCAAAGGTTGAAAGTTCGAGTCTCGCGCGTTCAGAACATATTTTTTTTCTGAATTCTCAAATTGATTTGTAGGAATTACTTTGGCTATCCATTGCAAAAGCTGTTGGTGTCTGTTAGATAGTTTGAGCATAAAGTTGCTGCTCTGTATGTGACATATTCTCATACATATATATTTTACATTTTTCGCTTACAAGTACTAAAAGAATGGAAACAGGAACAGGTCATTCCATCGAGCAAAAGTGGACACTGCAAAGTAATTAAAGATCTATTTCAGTTCCTCTAGTAGTGTAAAAATACTTGAAAGAGATATCCATGATCAACCGTACCGATTCCTTCAAGATCACGAACTTCTTACAATTGGTTGGAAGTCAGGATTCCGTCCATGTTTTTCCACAAACACGTCTCGTACATATGTAACACGATTCTTCCTATAATGGAGAAGAAGAATGATATTGATGTGCTTCTCCGGATCTGAAATCGTATTTAGATATCGTTGATAATGAGATACTTCTTTACACAATCAATGGATATAGCATTGTGAGAACAGAGGAAGTCTGATTTAACGCGTTTCTTTCAGACTTTAGCCAAGCCATGTGTCTTAATTGCTGTTTTTCATGTAATCTACCAGTCTAGTGTGGTGTCCCTCAACGCTCTATTTTTATCCCACTACTTTCCTCTCTCAGACTTCCCAATGAGCTGTACAACAGTGCCGTATAGAGATGATAAATCAGTGCTGTACGGCAATCGAGAAGCTTTAATGTCATACAGGCTCATCGCTAGAGCTTACTTATTGTTGTTGTATGATCACCACCGCACATTGTACGTCGATGAAGCCAAATTTCGATTGTTTGGAATAAGCTACAGGTTATGGAATGCAGAGTCACTCGATATTGCAATTAAAGGTAAAAACATTGAACAAGAACATCAGTG
The DNA here is from genome assembly GCA_964020975.1 of Hermodice carunculata. Classification (NCBI taxonomy): domain Eukaryota; kingdom Metazoa; phylum Annelida; class Polychaeta; order Eunicida; family Amphinomidae; genus Hermodice; species Hermodice carunculata. Next base: position 28,024,001 of record OZ026630.1, read on the forward strand.
TTTGGCTCGACAGTGAACTGAACTTAGCCTCCTGTATAGCACACATACCTGCAAATTTCCAAATTGTACTCGATCAATGGCAATACTTGATTCTGTCACAGAAAACTTCCTTTCAATATTTTGGCCCACCCTCACCATGGTTTTTGTGGTTCCATCTGGTCCAACAGAACAAAACAAAACTTCAACATGAGGTATTCGTATAAGTTTTTTTTTTCGGCGGACTTGCTGAGATACTCTCAGTTGCAAGCCAACAGAACTATGCCTCTGCCATGATAACGGAGCCCGTACTGGTTGTGTTACTTAACCGTCCAGAAATAACACTTTTTCTTCCAAATAAATGAGTAAATAGATAATTTATTTAGCAGCTTATATGTTTTAAACCTCGGTGAATGACTTTCCTTAAGCTTTTAGCTTCCTTGAGTCATTACTTCTATCATAGAAGCCCTGCTTAATACATGAACCTGCCCTACTTCCTATCATGTTCCTTGTTCCAGCCTAGGTGGCACAAAGGATTGTAGTTAATATGAGTACCTCCGATTAACCTCTTGCTAAAAACCGCTGGAAAAGAGCTGGTAAATTTACATTGGGTGTACCTTGTTGCACACCAATAGTTCATGACCTAGACACACGACACACTCAGTCGGACCACACTGGAAAACAAATGGAAACACAAATGTTGTCTTCTACTCAGTGTTCTTCGAAACACATCCCCCGGTAACTTTATGACAATTTTACATTCGGCAATCAAAATAGCGCTTGGTCTACATATTCTGCAATATCCCACAGTTTGATTACCCCGAAGGTTAAAATAAATGTTGGTAAGGAAAGGTGTCTTTTTCGCCTGTCTGGCCTGGAACTGCCTTACAAAAGGAGACCAGACAAGCTAACCTAGTCACCAATTTCTAAGGATACTGCAGAAGGGACATCGGATAGAGAGCAACCAAATCGAGATGATGATTATGTCATGAAAATACGACCTGTGACCGACTTATACTAATTTCACGTACATATTTGCAAACACAGCCTGAAGCCTTTGTTTGTATAATTGTAATGACGCGCCTGTCTCTTGACGTTTCATCCGAATTATCAATGGCAGAGTGAGTCTGTTCAGGAGGCCACCAGGTCGTACAAATAGTCATGTTTGACACCACTGAACATCAGAAGGCAGCACTGCCCAGAATTTCGGTGTCCGAATATAATCGAGTATTTCAATTTCGAACTCACAATATCTGACGAGGAAAAAATGCAGAGGATATGTGACAGTAGTTTGAATTCAACACATTTAAGATCGCACCACAACTATAGTAGAAAAGCCCACATTTTGAAGAGAACGTGGTTGCCATTAACCATTCCAGTATGTGTATCAAATATGTGTGATGTACGCGCAGGCGCTTCTTTGAAATGCGAGCGTGAAACACGCTGTTCTGTCGCCCTTGTTGAGTGAACGGATAATACTATATGAAGGGTGCTTTGATATACCAATGTCCAAAATCATGATATATCTAATCGAGTATTTCAAGCAACCATCGAAAAAAATATGCCAGGATGTAGCACCTGCCTGAGATCAAAACTGGTTTTTTACTGGATGGGCACAAATGTTGGATATAGGGTTCGGCAATTAGTGGTTTACTGCTGTAAACCGCCGAATGAGACCCCGACAATGAGGAATATCTCATCACGCACTATTATATGAAATAAAGTTAAATGAAGGAAGCGAAATTTAATTCAAAATACAAAATAGTTTAGGTTATACCATCATAGCTTTGTCTGTCTGGTCAATCCTCTTCAAAGGTTTCTACGATATGTATAGGCGTGTATTTTCGTGACGTTCAAAAGTTCGACCCTGTTATTGATGGATTGCAATCGTGATCAATAAGTTTGTATCAACCATTTCCATCAAGTGACACTAAATTAGTTGGACAAATTTCATGTCCGTGTTCGTGCTGCTGATTACTTGATTTGATTTGAAACGGCAGGTTCAATACTATCATCACATTTGAAGTCACGATGCTGAAAAGATGAAAGGATTATAGATTTAACTAGCTTGTGTAATGAGGTAGATCACATAAGGATTATGCAGGAAACATAGAATACTGATATAATTTACCAAATGAAACACTCTTGCAAAGAGTCAGAACTCTGGCATGAGGCCACCTGGGTAAAGCTTTGTTGGCATTCATTGCAAAAGTAAGATGCCATACTCTGCGGACCAGTTGATACAGCACTGAAGCACTTATCCATCTTGATAAAAACTGGTCCCAAATACTAAGCTTCTTTTGTTGATAAATGTTCCGTAGTTCCCTGTCGGTTCTACATATTAAACCTTTAGTCAGTAAACTACAGGGAGGAAAAAATGTGTTAGACACAAAGTGACATGGGCTTGCCCATATGCTTACCTGACCAGCAAGGGCCACCTTACTAATCCACAGGGTATCGTGAAAGGTTAAAGGCAGCCATTTTGAACCCATGCTTCTTTAGGTCTTGGACCAGTAACCTACGCCTAATGCATTTACATGTTAAAATAGCGACATTCGCTGGCTTATTTCTCCTATTTGAAACGTTAAACTGCAACCTCCTTGGAATTCTGCTTCAAGTTTATACCGGTAGCAGCAAGTTAAAACCAAGAAAATGGGGGGTCATGTGATTAGATTTTTTTTTTACAGGTGCATTTGTGTACCTTACCTCCATGATTGACCGTTCCGCGCCAAATATGTCTTCAAAAATACACAAAGTTATCACATGATTTAAAATATTTCTAGAGTAGCAGTGCCTTTCTAAAACTCACAGTTGATAAGTATTTTCCTATCCAAAATGATGATGGGACTTAATTTGGAATGCTCCGCTCCTGTGATATTAACATCCAATAGACACAGCAACAGTATTCGGTGCTCCATCAAAAGTAGTGGATCAGTTGACCCGACCTTGAGGGGTTACTGGTCCAAGACCTTTATCCAACGTGAGCTATACTAGACAATATCTCAATTGAATGTATGTGTTTCAGTTTTTTTATACCCACCAATTCAACAGATAATGTGTATGTGTTGGTTCTCAGTTTGGTAAAAGTGTGTCTTTATCCAATAGTTATGTTTCTGTGAAGAAGTGGTTTAATCTCAAAATTGTCTTCAAACATGCAATACGAGTGCAACTTGTAATAATTAATAATTATTATGGCCTTGACCGTTGAACCATTCTCCTCATCTAGGTTAAAACAGCAAATACTACTTTTGTCCTACTCTGGAAACTATGGGGACAGATTCCACCCAGATTATTCCAAGATTCCTGCATATCAATACATTGTAGAGTATCATGACTATATATTAGATAACAGTTATTACCTGAAGAGAATGATATGACCTTTCCATTACACATTTACATATGAGTGAATTTAGGTTAAATTGATGCAAGCGTGTCCACTACAAACCTGGTTTTAAAATTATTTCAATCCAAATCGGGTAGTTTCGGAGATCTGCTTTCACTGCTGCGTGTGTTAATTTTCGGTGGAAACCCACAGCACACTAACAAATTAACGTGTTTAGTTTCAAAGGTTTATCACACAAAACAATTGGTTGGAGTCCTTTTCACAGAAACAGTCTTCCTGTGTCCTTGCTATATGACAGTAAGTGCATAACAAGAGAGGTAAATAGATTCATGGATTAGATAATCATACAACCCTCACATTTTCGGAACTTGATTTCAAAATTACTACAAAAGAGAGATACTTAACTGCATTGATGGGTTAAGAAATGGTAAATCCCCAGGTAATGATGGCATACTGAATGAGATGGTCAATCTGGTAGAAATGTTTTGCTTCCAATTTTAGGAAAGTTATACAATATGATTTACATGTCTGGATATTTCCCCTGTTTCTGAAAAGTAAGCTTTCTAACAATTATTCACGAAGGAGGGTCTTCTGTGGATCCTAATAAATACAGAGGCATCTCTCTCAGTAGCAGTTCATCCAAACTGTTTTGTGAAGTCTTGAAAAAACGAATACAAATTTACATGGAAAAACATAATTATAATAGCAAATGTCAAATCGAGTTTGTAAAAAAACACTCGAATGAGTGACCACATTTTCGTGCTTCGATCTCCTATAGACAAGTATGTCAAAATTTCTGGAAAGAAAAGATTCCCTTTTGCGTATTTTATCGATCTCCAAAAAGCTTTCGATACAGTGTGGCATGATGGACTATTTTACAAATGTTTAGATTACAATATTGGCGGTTTTATGTATAACATGTTGCGAGACATGTATGATAAGTCGTCTATCCAAATTAAATTTAATTCGGGATTATCAGAAACATATATTTGAATAAAGGCCTAAAACAAGGATGTGTGCTAAGCCCGACTCTATTCAGTTTATTCATCAATGATTTGCCAGAAATTTTCACACATGACTGCCATTCAGTAACCCTATATAATGAGAAAGTAAACTGTATGCTTTATGCTGATGACCTGATGCTAATTTCGGAAAGTGAACATGGCTTACAATGTAATTTGGATAAATTACACGCATATTGTAAAAACTGGAATTTGAATATCAATGTAGAAAAATCCAAAGTAGTTATATTTAATAAGTCTAGTAAAAAACATATGAGACGCTTCTTTGTTGGTAATGAAGAACTAGAAATAACTAATAAATATATCTACCTCGGCATTGAAATCACAAATATCTAAATATCTTGGCTTCTAAATTACCTTTAAGGGAACTTGTAAATGATTAAATTTGCATTTCCCAGTGTTAGCATGGTTTCACAAAAATATTTTACTGTAACTTACCCAGAGATGGAAAATAAATGCTCTCATTCATTGAAAAGGATGAATGTATTTTCTGATACAAGAGGGTAATAGCCGTCTGACCAACCAAGTTACCCATGCCATCATTGGTCCATGCCTAGAACTGCATCATCACTCCTGCGGGCCAACAAAGACGTGCCATCTTATGAAGAACACAAGGAGGCTCCAAAGTTGGCATGCTTACCCCTCCACGTGTCCGCACATGAAGATTGACTTTTTTCTGTGCAGAGAAACAAAGATGCTCAAGATTTTAGAAATGAAGGACATTTGAAAGTTAAAATCTTCAAAACTATCATAGAGATAACATTCCAACTTCTATAATGGAAAAAGAGATTCTTGACATGCTTTTAAGTCTTGATACAAGCAAAGCTTCTGGTCCTGATGGAATCAGCGCAAAACTTCTTTAGGAAGCCGCGCTTGTTATCTGTCTATCACTTACAAAATTATTCAATCTTTTTCTAGCAAATAAACAATTCCCTTTAGCTTGAAAACAAGCAAACGTGCTCCCCCTTTATAAGAAAGGTTCCGATAATTTATGCAACAACTTTAGGCCTGTGTCACTTCTTCGTTGCACAGGAAAGGTATACAAGAAAATATTCTTTAAGAATGTTTTAAATTTTTTTCTAGATAATATTGTCATATCTGCTTACCAATCAGTGTTCATCCCTGATGACTCAACCAGTTCCTTCTTCTATATCACGAATTATGTGTGGCTGTTGACCAACAAAAAGAAGTTTGAATAAACTTTTTCGATATTAAGCATTTGATAAAGTTTGGCACGCTGGTCTGTTGCATAAATTAAGGAAAGCTGGTATTGCGGGAGATTTTTTTGCTTGGTTTTCAGACTATTTACATAATCGTTGTTTGCGTGTGGTTATCAACGGCCAGTCTTCTGGGTGAGGTAAAATTTGTGCTGCTGTGACTCACGGCTCGGTTGTCGGACTTTTATTGTTTCTGATCTATATAGATGACATTGTGAACATTGTCCACTCTAACATAAAATGTTTGATGATGATACCTCTCTCTATTTTACTATTGATAATCCTGTCACTACAGATCGAACTTTGAACATGGATCTTCAGATATGGACCAATGGTCTAAAGATTGGTTTGTAGCATTTAATACTTTGAAAACAGACTCAATGCCTATTTCTCGAAAGAGTACCCCACCTACTCATCTCCCTATTCTATTTCAGGGTCATATTTCACAAGATGTAGCTCAAAATCTTGTAGTTACATTGTGCTCTGCTTTAAGATGGTCTGACCATATTCTTGACATAACTAAAAAATCAACCAAATTGATCAACACCATGAAAAGTTAAAAATTTACTCTGGATAGGAAAACATTGGAAGCTATTTATACTTCTTTCATTAGGCCCATTTTGGAATATGGTAGTCAAGTATGGAGTGGCTGTACTGCTCAAGACGAAGATAAACTAGAAAGCATACAGCTCAGTGCTGCTCGCATTGTGACTGGTGCAATGCATGAAACCAGCAATGCTAAATTATATGCAGAAACTGGGTGGTTAACTTTAACCTAACCCAGGGAAATCTCGAATCTAACTCTTAAGTGCAAATTGGTTAATAAACGTGCTCCAGACCCATTGTGTTCCATCCTTTCCACTCCTTCTCTGACTGGAACTTACACTTACACCATGCGCCTTCAGTTCAATCTCCCTCACTTTCAAACTCGTACTGACCTTTCTGACAAATCCTTCTTTCCCTGACCTGTCAGATTATGGAATCAGCTACCTCTTGAAATACAGAATTCTGAGTCTATCAATAAATTCAAATCAAGCATAGTTCAACCAGTAATCACGGCCATAAAGTCTGATGAATTGTACAACGTGCCAATAGATTTTTAGCTATTCAGCACACCCGCCTTCGTTTGGATGCCAGCTAATTGAACTCCAATCTAAAGTTATAAATTATAAATGTTATAAGTTATAAATGTGGGTGTAAAGGCAGCCTGTGAGACTGTTGTTAATGTGCGGCATTAGGTGGTCCAGAACGCCACTACCCCTGACCCTTATTTCCAAAGATTATACATATATATATATATATATATATATATATATATATATATATATATATATATATATATATATATATATATATATATATATATATATATAAGTAATACTATTGGTATAGTGAACACCATCTGCCCCCTATCTGTCTCGTCGGCAGTCACGTCCTCTTCCATTTGGCCTGGTTCATTTCGTGCTGTTCTGTGGTACCTAGGGATTTATATAGGGCTTTGCCCTCTTTCCCAATTGCGTGCACCTCTTGTATTGATTTAATCTCTCTCACTTTCGTACCTCAATTATGTTTAAACCAACTTCTATGTGTGGGTACTGACGACTTCACACCTAATGAATGTTAGGAAAGGTGAATAATTTTACATGGTAAATATGGGAATGGCTACATGCCCAACACCTGGGTAAATATGCAAGGGCGTCAAACCCTAGTGGCACAACAGCTGGCTGGATAGATGATGTGACTAAATCCTATTAGCACAACATCTGATCGGAATTAGCATGGTCAAATCTTATTGACACAACAGTTCATCAAAAAAAGCAAGGCTCAGTCGGGCAAGGCCAGCATGGTTGCATTTTTTTGTACTACAGCTGGACGAATATACATGGCACTAAAACCTATTCTCACAAGAGCTGGGCAGATTAAGGCTGTGACTAAAATCCTGGTAGCACAACAGCTGGACAAATTTAGCATGATCAAATTCTATTGTCTCAACAGCCTGGTAAATAAAGCAGGTAGAAACCTAATGGCACAACAGTCAGGCCAATAAAGTCCGGTGGAAACGTATTGGTACAACTGGGCAAATAAGCATGGCCAAATCCCATTGGTATAACAACTCGGGGATGAAGCATAGTCTAACATTTTTTGCTCTTTGCTTTCAATGCAGCTACTATGGGATAGAATTCCAGGACTATTGTTTGGCCATTGTTCACAGAACCGAAAACTTCAAAACACAACAGCATAACCTTAAGAACCAGACGAATCTGCCTGTAGATGCTGTTTTCATAAAGACAGAATGCCAGTTGTATGAAAAAATTATTTGTCATTGCAGGACAGTCATACATTTAGGTCATCTTTCACTATGCCTACAGTAAGAACATAGACCCTTCTCAGAAGAGCCCTTCTTTGAAGCACTACTGACAAAGTGAAATTCAGTCGACCTACTAATAGTACAGAAATACATGGTCCATATTCATTAATTCCAAACCCAACAATGACAGCAAAGAGATTCCAGACTTGCCAAAGCATCAACATTTCTTTTCTAATACCAATGTGAAGAAACAAATTTCACTCCTGACTTGAGACAGGCAGTCACCCATAAAAGGCAACTGGTGGTTTTAAACCGGTCCTCTCAACCTTAGAAATATTCATCATTAACTGCAGACACTAGTTCATTTCCAAAATGTATAGGCCTAACCACCAAAAACACAAATTTCATTACTTCTGCCAAAAATAAAAAGAGACCTGTTAGGCCTATCACCTTTTACTTCTCCCGACTTGTCAGTCACCTAAGTTTACAGCATAAGAGTAAAGTTGGCCTACATCGTTTTTGTGATATTTATGAATCTGGAACATTACAAACACACTCTACCTCCACTATAACTATGAGTCGGAGAACAAAGCCCACAGCACAACATAGCCAATGAAGTAATTTACAAATAGTAAGGATTGCAGGCATTTCAGTCTTACTCTTGCCAGTAGGTCTTTGATTTCTTCCTTGCACAGATTCAATTTATCTGTTGGCAGGCGTGCTTGTTTCGCAATTATATCTAAAGTTATTCCCAAAAATTCGGGAACTTTGGTAGGGCCTACAGTTTTCTGTGTAGCAATAGCTATCACAATTTTGTTACAGATAATTATGGAAGTTTCAAGCTCTTTCTGCAAGATTTCTCCGAATTTCCCATAAAGAGTAACCCAGCCTACACATGGAAAATGTTTATGTCCAGACATTGTTTCCACGCTATCTATTCCAATGCTGAGCTAGCCATTTCACACATGGAGCAGCTACTGGCTCTGCCCATTGGAAGGTATTTGTCATAGAAGAACAACCATTCCCATTCAATGCCTAAAATGGGATATTCCTCTACATGCATAGGTAAATGTCGAAAAGCATCGGCCAAATCTGATTTTGCCAGAAAAATTGGACGTGTTATTTGCATCATAGCCTGTATTGCATCTTGAATAGATCCATACTGAACTGAGCACGCCTCTCTTGCAATAGACTCCTTGACCGAATTGTCTGTTGGGTATTAAAGAAAAATGAGTCTGAAACCAGACCTATTCTTCTTTGGCACCAAGCCAAGTGGATTAATTCTAAAGTTTTGGGAAGGGTACCCATTGAAAGGACCAGCTATTCTGCCGGTTTCCATATCAGAGTGGAGCATTTGCATGACATTCGGAAGTAATTCCAGAGCGGACTTTTAGTGTCCTGAAAAAAGGATAGATGTATTCACCTGCATATCCTACATGAAAACCCTCTGTAAAACCTGCTAAAATAATTGCACTCAGTTTCTCATCATAACCAGGCAAGTATTCCTGAAATACCTGTGTTCATGGGTGTTGGCATTTTCATTTTGTTGTGTGTAGGAGTTGGCACTTTGGTGGGGATTGGCATTGTTGGATTAGGCCGGCTGCAATCTAGCCTGCCCGTTGCCAGAGTTATTTCTTTGCCCTTGGTTATTCCCTTGATTTTGCAATGAACACTGAAAGGCTGGATGTGGACCATTACAATGGAAACGTGTGGGAAAAGGGGCAACTTAAGTTTGTGCATTCTCTGTCTGAATGGTACTTATAGCATGTGCCACTAGCAAACTGTTGCCGGGATGCTATTGCCTGATTACTGTTTCTGTTCTGCCTTTGGCCTATGGTTAGGCACCTCCCTCAGGTTTTGGCATACAGACATGTCATGAATAGTTCTGAGTTAAGCTCAGGCCACGGCCTTGTATCGCCTATGCGGGCCACCCTGAATTTGTGATCATAATGGAGCCTATCACCACCATTGTGTACCACCTCCATCACAGTATGTACATAGTGCATGCGGTTGGGGGAACTCTCGGGGAAATTCATTGTGTAGAACGCTATATACACATTAAATGCAGTCACCCAATCCAAAATGTTAGAAAAGTACATTGTTTGACATTTTTTGCCTTTCTTCCTCTTTTCAAATAATACCCCAGGTTTACGGGGCTTCTCTTTCCTATGCAGAGATCCAGACTTGGATCTCCTCACCCTTGGGTGATTACTTATTTCAGAGTCATCTTCATCACATACAGTCTTTCGCAGATTGAAGCACATAGTCGAGATCGTCTGAAGACACATCATGGCCTAATATATCCTCCTCACCATAAGATGCAGCACCTCCTCTCGTCTTCTCATGACTACAGGACCGGCAGAAATACGCATATATGTTGCACGGCATTTTGAGCCATTTTCAAATAAAATAAAACAAAGTTATGCCACAACACATTGTGCTGCTATAGTAAATGTGAGTATGGTTGTCTATAATACCATGACTCAATTGCACAGTTAAGGCAATACAGAAATCAAGTTCATGCCTTGAAAACCAATGTTACCACATATTATGGCCAAACACTATTTGTAATTACAGCATATGGAAGTATCCAAAATTATACCACCTGTGTGGTCATAAGCATGCTACATGTTTTGGCAAAAAATACCACATATTGTGGCCAAAAATACAATGTGCCAGTATAGCATAAGGTTGTATTAAAATTATACAATTTGTGGCCAAAATCGCTGTCTAAAAATTCCCCTGTAAAATGACCAAAAACATGTGCTACATGCATATGCGTATATTAAAATCCTTATCTACAGTGAGAAAACACCTCCTAAATGTGGGTGTAAAGGCAGCCTGTGAGACTGTTGTTAATGTACGGCATTAGGTGGTCCAGAACGCCACTACCCCTGTCCCCTATTTCCAAAGATTATATATATATATATATATATATATATATATATATATATATATATATATATATATATATATATATATATATATATATATGTGTGTGTGTGTGTGTGTGTGTGTGTGTGTGTGTGTGTGTGTGTGTGTAACAAATAAATAACTGCAGGCTTTTTCTATTATATTTCGCTACCGGTTTTAGGAATTTTTATTCCCTTTTCAAGCTTCAATCTCAAGCAAAATGCTGGCGCTCATGCTTTGGTAATGGTTACGTGACGTTATGATTCTATGACGTCATAATATAAATCATTAGCATTACGCTCGTGGTATCACGTTGTAAAGTCCCGCTCTCGATAATTAAGCCTACCTGAACATATCAGCTTCATCATAATTTCGTGACGTCATGGTATAATTAGTATATTATAAATTAATATGGCTTTCGTTAATGTCAAGAGTTATTGCGCCATGATGGCCTTCTAATCATGTAAATTTCTATTTAATTTGGGTCTATTTTTTCGTTGAAAGTAATATTCTTTTCGCTCCCCTTTTTATGATTGAATCGTTTTTCATCTGGAAAAATGAGCATACATAGAATTTTGGATTATATTTTGAACATTTATCTTTATGTTCACTGCACCATAATTGTCTTGTTTCAGGCATGCGTACTTGTTGTCTATGTGTAATCATTCTCTGCCTCAGTTCATTGCCAGTTGACCCAATGTATATTTCATTACAATCCCCATTATATATATATATATATATATATATATATATATATATATATATATATATATATATATATATATATATATATATATATATATATATATATTTTTTTTTTTTTTTTTTTTTTTATTCATACGAACTCGCACAAAAAGAACATCCAGTACAATATGATAACAATTGATGTTCAAGCAAACAGTACAAGGAAGTAAAGGTAGAAATGTCAGTCCATAATTATGTATCCATCAAAAAAAAAAAAAAACAAACAAACAAACAAAAAATAAAAACAAAACAAAAAAGTTCAATTTGTGCACAGTGTCACGTGCCTTGTAAAGTGTGCGGATCAACTTGGCGGTACTTCAGTTTTGTAATCCTCCTAAACACTATGTGACTGTGTTTGTTTAAGGCATCGGGCATAAGATGTAGGTAGATCATATTTATCCATGTTGTACGTGCGCGAGATTGGTTTTCACTAAATCTAATTAAATAGGTGTACAGAGACTAAAGAAAGGTAAGCACGATGGCGATTTAGGCTATTATACAGATCATATTATACGTGGTACTTCTTTGCTATATATATATATATATATATATATATATTTATTTATTTTTCTCTAGTATGCTTGTGCATGGTGTTGCTCCAGACAGTATGAGAAAAATTATGCTCCATCCTGTTCCAAACGACAGACGTGGTTCATTAGTGAATTCTGACAACTATCGTGGCATACCACTCAGTTGCATCATAGGAAAACTGTTTGATTGGTTGATCTTATTACATAATCCAGAGGGTTTATGCACTTCTGATCTACAATTTGACTTTAAAAGTGCCGCCTCTACTATGCAATGTACCTTCGCACTAGAAGAGTGGGTTAATTACTACCAAAATTATGACACCGTTGGGGTTCGGTAAATGCAATTTAAACATAAAAACGTTCGACAGATTCACTTCAAACTCGGTGGGGATGTGCCACAGGGGTTTATAGCTATTACCCTTTTGCACTGCGGCATTACTATTGTTAATGTAATTAAGGCGATTAATGCAACCCATTTGACACATTTAATTAAGTATCGTTTGTTGCGTTGTTTAAAGTGTAAACAAGTACGGAAAGTAACCTCAGTGACCTTTTCATGTAACTTTATAGTCAACATTGACAGTCAAAGCCGAACCCGAACGTTTAGCGGCTGTAAAAGCCGAAACCGAGCCGGGCTTCAATCCTGAAACCGGGCAAGCTCGGGTTCGGTTGTTCGGGTTCGGTCAGGCTCTAATATATATATATATATATATATATATATATATATATATATATATATATATATATATATATATATATATATATATATATATATATATATATATATATATACATAGCCACTAAATAAAATAAAAAATCATTTTTCTGTAATTGGTCTGTATAATGTGCTTGCTGTTGTTACCTTATTTTTTCTTTTTTGCTAACAACTGAACCACTCTATGGGCCACCATTTGGTTTTCGAACATGCTTAGCTCTGTCCTTGGCTTTGTCCACATTACTGGCTTCTTTTGTCCACATTACTGGAGCACCCATGAAAGGACATAAAAAGGAACTTGTACGAGATAGAAAATTAAACTCAAAATCGGTGTTAATGAATGCTGTTAATATGGGAGTTTATCACGGAACTGAACACGACTTATTAGGCAATTCATGTTTAGCAGCAAGGACTGCTTCATGCATGCATTCTAGAAAAAAAAAACAGATTTCCCAATTTCTGGTTTCGAAAATGCAACCATGTTGTGGCAACTCAAAAATTCATTGCTCAGGCAAAAAGATTTTGATTTTGATCAGATGACCACTAATTCCATATCTTTTAAATTCCTTAGTTGACCAAATGCACTGTTACTTTATATTCACTAATTTAAAATTGTATTTGGTTTGTATATAAAGTCATATTGCATTATTCTTGAAGTTTATTGGTGTTGTGAGAGAAGGTCGATATAAGTGTATTACGGGTGCTTTCCAATCCTGTTCCCATGAAAACAACAACAACAACAACATGTTTAAAACTATCATCCATATGTATATGAACTGAAATACACTTGTCTTTAAACTCTTCTGCTTATGAGGGATTTCTTCATTATTTGATTTATGTCATTACTTGATACCATCAGAGGATGCAAGTGTAAAATATGTTGGTTTCATGCCAAGAACTCCTATGTCATGTTGAATTGGATGGAGAAAATATGGTGATCTCTTTAGACTTCAGGACGAAAATAGTTCTGACATTGTGATGTACTGTCTTTCTTGAGGGTCTGATATGAATTTGGTGTTTACTGTAACTTTCATTTCTTGAAGCCATTATCCTGTCCAAGACAAGGATTACACAGTACTACAGTGGCACCTGCTATTTAAGACCACCCTACTGTCATACAAAAGTAGTCACATATGGCAGGTGCTCTTGAATTACATGTAAATTAACAAAAAAGGAGTCAAGTGTCTTGAAGGGAAGTCTTAAAAATAAGTGGTCTCCCACTACAGGAGGTCCTTGTAGCACCACAAGTACCACAGTATATATAAATCCTTGCAGTACATGAACATGCCCCATTAAAGAGAAGACTGGGTCTTAATATCAAGAACTGTACATATCATGATCAAGCAGAAGTAAATTTTAGCATATTTGAAAAAGATATCAAAGGTTCATATATAAAGATAGAAAAAAGCAATTCATCCACCCTATACATGTATGTTCCATATGTGTGCACCTGTACATGTAGCTGGTTTTTGTGTGCACATTTGCAAGTTGAAATAACGGTGACAAAATAAGAACTTGATGCAAAAAACAAGGCGCCCCTAAACACAGACACATTAATTATTTTCTTGCACAAGTCTGGGTGGGGCGCAAGCTTTATTGATATCCAAAATCTAGGAGCGGGTTCTGCTGCTTGGTTGGAGTATGTTGTGTAGCAGGGTTACCAGTGAGTCTTGCAAGTGCGCTATACTTTTAAGAAGCCGGAAAACATTTTTTTTTTTTTTTTTTTTTTTTTTTTTTTGGTGTTAAGCTTCATTTCATCATATTGTGCAAGGATATAAATAAATAAAAAACACTATTGGATGACAAAACCTGACTTCTGAAGGTAAGATGGCCTGCACATTTAGGATACTCTTTTTCATGACCTTTCCCCTCTCCAAAAGAGTACAATTCAATATTTAAAAATTGAGGATTACTAGCAACGCTCCCGGCAGTAAACCAGAGATGGCTTTCTCGACTTATGCGTTCAAGGTAGGTCTGTGTTGAATACAGCGCTGTATTGTGCATAATTACGTGTTGGTATGTCATTGAATAACTGCTACGGTATCTTACATATAACAGGTTGAAAGCTGGATGAAGGTGTCAGATTTAACGGTAATGTAATGTACATGTGCCGCGAGGAAGCGTCACTTTTAAAAGTTGGGAGATTTGTTATATTCATTAAAATGAGAAATGCTGTCATGTTTCTGTATATCCAGAAACCGACTCAGGAATGGAAAATTGAGACCCGTGCGGGGGTCATCACATGGTTGGATCTGGCGCGTGCGCCAGGGTGAAGCTGCAGAAAGTTTTAGTGTGGAGAATATCGATAGCTTGGACATGTGAAAAGCAAGAAGTTTTGGAGTCGTCTGCATGGAGTGAAAGTGTGCGATTGAGGAGTGCGATCCAGAGTATTTATATATTTACCTCTCACGGTACTTAAGAATAAGTACAACACCACAGGCAAACGCACCACAAAACCCACGTTTATCTCAGCGCTGTGCTCAATGAAACGTATTAAGAAACACGTGCTTGCAGGTAAACGTCCAGGAATTCTAGATCTGAATCTTAAATAATGCAGACGCGCCCCTTCAAACACCTATCGTTTTACATTTTAAATTGATAAGTGTCTTCGGGCTCCCAGTTCATATCAGGAATTTTTTTTTTCTGAATGAAAGTTATGGCATCGTTTAGGAGTCTTGCGCGTAATGCGTTCTCTAATCTTAAGCCGAGATGTAATAGCCCTATTTATGTTTTTATCATTATCAGCTCAGCGAACTCTTCTTACTTTTTATGATTAAATAATTCTGGACGATGATGGAGTGAGAATTAGAATACCAAGAAATGTGATAGGGTATCCATTTACATACACTGTGTACAGAAAGAAGAGAAATTTTTCCTGTATCTAACTGATATCTATTATTTCCCCAACTATGCTATACGCATATTTCACACGAATTCTGAACATGCATGCATGGTCACGAGTATGGCACCGTTCCTACACAGCACAAGATGTCCTTCCCTCAGGGGATATAGGTGACGTAACTGTTGTAATTTCAGTAGGATACTTGTTGAACGCCCTTCAACGGGTAAAAAATTAACACCTGCTTCGACTGATGTGCACATATTTTGAAGTTTCTGTGCACTTATTTTTTATATTTGTTTGCATCAAGTGGTAGGCCTACTATCGCTGTATATCCCCGCAGAGACATCTGCTGCAGCTCACATAACTAATAATGGAACATAAAAAAATGTACATGATACCAACACATTATTAAAGTATATTTATTCCTGTGATCTTGTGTCACGAAGGTTTCACAGCAAGACCCAACGTTCATGATGTCAGCCGTGAAAAAAATGTCACCACGGCCTGATGTCACACACATGAGTGGTCAAGATTTACGTGTGTAACTATCTACAATGGAATTTTCACAGGTGAGACCTATATAAAACTGTGCCTACTTATTATTCAGAAGTCATTGTCCTAGAACAAATGCAGCAGTCAGTGGATGGGACGATGGTTCATTTATTGTGATGACAAATGAGAGGCACGTGGCTGTGACAAAGTATGACTTTAATAGTATAGCCTCAAGTCTTTCCATATTGTGTGCGGTGACCGACATGACACTTAATTAGACCTGCAAGTCAGTTGTCTTGATCTGTGAATTCTCAGCGCCGTGTTGCCATTGTATTTTTTCTCTCTCAGAATAGACCATGGTATCACCAGTGATCATGATGTAAAGTTCCTGTTAAGCATCATGAAACGTTAAGTGGGAGGATACTACGTAGACTTTTTTTACTTTTTTCCAGAGGAGCAAATCATACCTGGATAATACCATAATTTTGCAAGCAAAGAGGTCAAAATGCCAGGTCTTCTTCGAGACCCCACTCCACCAGAGGAAACAGGTGATCACATCTCAAGAAATAGGATCAGATCAAACCGCCCTAGTCGCGAAACATCGCGACTGAGCGCTGTTGAATTACGTGAATGCATCGAAATACAGGAACAACTGAGAGAGCGCTACACGACTTTACGGGAGGAGCTTGATACCATAGACAGGGAGCTAAGCCGAATCCGGCGCCGAATGGAAAGACGTTTGCAGCGGAGATTAAACAATGAAACAAACATTCCAACTGATTCCAACTCAAATATTGTATAGCCTGTTAAGCTGATAAATGGGAAGTTGCTTCTACCCATGCACGGCGAGGCACAATGATAGTCTCAGCTCTGGTCTTTATGGGCACCAAAAATGTCCAGGTGGAGCAACGTGCATTTGTAACTGATACATGTGGACCCAACGTGCAACACTGGGGACAGATCAGTTGTTTCCAGGTAAATCTGGGAACACAGATTTCAATCTTGGCTCATGCAGAACGGTGTTCGTGGCATGGGTACAAGTTTCTATTATGGAAAGCAGTTGATCAACGCTGCACCACTAACATCACGGGGTACATCTGCATGTTTATTGTCTTTTTTGATGTAAGAGGAGTGAATATGAAACCTTGAAACGGTCTCAAACGATATTTGACGTGTCAGCAATCGTTTGACATCTATGTTTGGAAGAAGCATACAACGATTTACCGCCAGACAATTGGTACTATTATCGCACAGGTAGTTGAAATAGATCTAGAATGCAGGGTTTTGTATGGATCGATCCAAAGGCGTACATGTGGATGCAATATTCCATGGGTGCCATGCATAGGGATGCAATCACTTCATGATGCCAGGCGACAGGATAATAGAATACAGTTGCACCACCTATTACAGATGTAGCAAGTCACAAAACCAAATACGTGCTACAACTTGCAGCTGGGTATTCAACGTTATCTAGGTTGTGCAGGAGCATTATTGAGAAGTACTCTTCTTTATGGCGTTAAAGAGTTAATTAAATTTACATTAAACCCCGCGGGGAAGTATCGTCTGAGGCGTCTCGAAACAAAGTGTGTGTAAATGAGCAACTGGAGTACTACATGACATGACTCAGTATAGGCAGCATGCTGTAGCCTCTGACATATTGCCATGTAATTCACTGCAATCTGCAAGTTCACGAGCAACAAAATTCGCACAATGGTAGTTGCCAAAATTATTTATATCAACTGGCAAGGTAGATCTAGGTAATGTTTATAATTGACCCAGTAAGTTTGTGTTATTGATTTCGATGGCTATATGAAATTGTGTATGTGATGTTTTTATGCTTTTCGAGTCAACAGTTTCGTTAACATTAAACGCTGATCCCATGTCCAAAAACTGTTGACCCAGGTCATGCTGTTCTAATACTAGTCTTAGCTACAATTCCCCTGCAAAATGTTTTCTGTTGACGGGAAAATATTAGCAGAAGCATTAACGCAGACTATCATATGACATCCAAACGCCTGTGGACAGTCGGGAGGAGGTTAGTGGTTAACCTGAGATTAATTTAAAGGCTGACTCACATTGTTAAGGATCGTACGGAAAGCCTTGTACTTTAATACGCATTTGGTAAAAGGATTTTCACCCCGTGCGTCTGCTCAATGACCCCATGTCCCAGCTCATTTTAGCGCATTATCGCCAAAACACTGTGGCAATTGCTATTTTTTATCAAACAGAAGTTTTTAGATTCAAAATTGCACCAAGACAGTCCCGCACAAACCCATAAGCTAGGACGGCATATTTCAGGTACCACAATAAGTGTGCTGACTCCTAAGGTGATAATAAGCTCCTGTTATATTGTGTATTTGAGGAAAGGTTTGAAAGTGAACCACTCCAAAAAATTTAATCCCGTACCAAAGCGAAATAATTTTCGCAAATTGCGAATAACTGCTGATAATTTGCTATAGGAACAGGCCGACATAACCGAGCGAACGCTCCCGTTGAAAACACAACCTGCTCTCTATGTAAAAGTGGAGACTTTGAAGATGAGAAACATATCATTTTTTATGGCAACCATTATGATAGCTTAAGATATGACTTGTTTGAAAAATTAGGAGCTAAAAAAGGAATATTCAAAACATTGAATATAAAAAAATTTATATACTTGATGAAAATGGAAGAAAACACGTGTTGGCCAATACTCAATTTTATGAATGATATTTTTTAATCAAGAAGACAGCATATGACATTCTAACTAAATTTTAATTGTGTACAAATGCTGTATATTTCTCTTTATTCATACCTTTTTAACTAACCTAATCATATACGGATGCACCCAAGTCTTACTTTGTGCGTGTGTTTCTGTCTTATTGTTGCGTTTATGTCATCCTTGTGTCTTTGTGGGACACTATCTCTGTTAGAAAAAAAATATGTCAATAAAGATTATTCTTATATTGACCCATTGAGGTCTATTTTGTGCTGCTTTAATCGAAGATTTTATATATTATATATATACATATATATCAGAGAAAACAAGGATCCAGCGGGTCTTGTCTCTCCCACTGTCTATCTGAGACCATGCGATTCCTAGTCTTTGGCTATCTGAAGGGGGTGCGTCAATTGACCATACTGGTACTTTCGGAAAGCAAACTGAACAGCAGAAAAAAAGACCAGAATTATAATTATGTGATTGTTTTTGATCGCAGGTTAGAGTCCATTAGACTGCCAGCAATAAACGCACACAATTTCTTCAGTGAAGCAACTAAAAGCCACTTCAGGTTGAAGTGCTTTCTATCTGCACGCTGTGTGCTGAATTATTCTTTGACACTGCTTACGTGGTCAAGATCTGTTCCGTTAGAATCCCGGTTCGAATAGGCATCAGTGATTCCGTGTACGTTCAAATCAGCATCAATTCTATCTAGAGGGAAAAAATTGTATGCTTGTAAAGTTGTAATTTTACCTTCAAAATAAACAGCAGGGAAATGATAATTTAAAATTGGCTCCCAAGAATGAGACAAAACAATTAAGGCGGCATGTACATTGTTTGATAACAAGTACTCATTTTGAATAATGCATAATTTAATGACTTCTTCACAATGACTGGTCACATTGCCTGCCCAGCAAACCTTTAAGCCTGTGGGGCAATCGTAGACATGACAGACACGAACTCCAAGCAAGTTTCGAAGTAGCGAGCAGTCTTGTCACAGACTATCAAACCATTTCCAAACCCCTTGTTCTTCTCATTGACATTCTGTAGATAAACTTAAAAAATCTTTTGTTCATAAGAACACAAGAGTATTGAATACAATTTCAAAAACCGGGGAAGGGAGTAATCCTATGTGTTCTAGATATAGTAATAAAACTGTCTTCATACTACAATTTTAGTCCTCTAGCATACCGTGTGTTAAGAGGGACGTAACCACATCAAAATGAGGGAGCGTATAACCGCAAAGGTGCAAACCTCCAAGCCACAATAGGTGTGACATATATATAACAACCATGACTATATTATATCATCTAATATGCGTAACCTTTACATCAAAATATTTCCATTCTTCACAATTTTCATACAAGAAAATGTCCTACATAGGGTTTATTTTTGCATTGAAATAAGTAAAGCCCTAGAATCGTCTTTTGGCAAAAAAGGGTTACATATTTGGAGGTTATCCTATGCCCAATTCAGTACCCGTGCCTGTCTGGATCCCACGAGAGAGGCTGTATCCTCCCAAAGCCCGAACGATCGATGGAGGATAAAGGTTCGAGGTGGATTCATGCAGACAAGGATATTGAATTGGGCATAAGATGATCTATGTATCCTAAATACTAGTATCCATCTTGTGGTTCTACAAGAAAAGTTAAAATAAAAACAAAAGTAAACGAATTTTGTCAGCCACAATATCAACTGCCTTTCCTCTCCAGTCACCCTTGCTGGTCTCTGAAGGCTGGTGTGGCTGGTTGTTGGCGTAACTAAAAAGGATCATTCTCATAACATTGGCTAATGAAATTTGAGGGAATATACTGACGTTCAATGCTATATTTCCCCTTGGGAAATACTGAATGTTGTCAGGGTAACATTTCTGCAGCATTCTAATTGGACCGTTTCAGTGTATCCCCTAGATGGCAGCAGTGATGACATTGCAACCTCTCAAGGCTGGTTTTAAAATTTTGGCAAATAACCCTCTATGAACTGTATTTGAAATCATAACTAGGCAGACGAGTCAAGCGCTCCCGCTGCGTCAAAGATGGAGCTTAGTGGAGAAGGTTGTCCCGATAGTGGATACAAGTCCGAAAGTACCGGATTTTTAAGTTATTGGTAACAAATCGCAATTGTAACAGTAGGCCCAATTGAGTGACCCAGACCACAACAATCAACAGGACGGTTTAAACATTGTATTATACTAGTAATCTGAAACATTGATAAGTTGCCAAAAAGTCAACATTGATGCATTATGAGATTGATATTTGGCCCAATTTAGGATTGGCGCATGGAATGAAAGTAACCTCCTTGGTTGTATCAAAACAGTACACGACTTTTTGCCAAAAATTTGTATGACATTGACAGATGTTATGACATAAATGACGCACACGTAAATATGAAACATATAAGCCTACAAGACATTATTCTACCATTATTCGATTTAAAATAAAGAGAAAACCCTTTAACAAACAGGAAAAACAAAGAAAGCAAGATTTGTTTAATTAGCACCAAATCTTTCTGTGTCTCAAAAGTAGAACTAGGTTCAAGCTGGGAATAGAACTGGAACTCTGTCTACTATACGGATGAGCATATTAAGATTTAACATTTGATTTGCCAAATTAAAATGCAACAACTTTGTAGTATATATTTTTAATTTTAATGTGAAAAAGACAGTAACACACAGAGATGGATATAGCATAAAACAAAATGCCACAACGTTTTCATCAAATATCCATCAGATGCACTATGGTCAATAATATGTGTGTGGGTGTTGATATGACATCTCCCAAAGTTTTGTACAAATCTGGAGACATTAAATATTTCAGTGGCGGCAGTGTGGTATTTTGTGCTCCGCGGTTTGACCTCGCTTTAATTTCACAAGCAGAGGCATCTGACGGCGAGCCCGAGAACCAATATTACCGTCAGTTCATACTCTCACGCCAGATGGCAGCAATTCCATCCCGAATCTTCCACTTCCGCCTTCTGCTTGACAGGTAAACAGATAGAAGCATGGTCATTGACAGGCACATGGCATTGACACTATTGACTGTAGTGTAGTTATAAATAGGGTTACTACTTGGTGTTAACTAACATGGGACACGAAATGTCACGCCTGTTAATTTCATGAGCAGGCGACATGTGACAAACTGGCCAGGGAAGTATAGCTGGGCAGCTGTGGTTGAGCACAGGGACTCGTGCAGAGGGAGACTGAACATGTGGCCTTCACTCTGGCCCATATGGACAAATGACATTTATCCATGGGGACCAGAGCGAAGGCCAAACACATTTCCAGTCCCCTTGTGGTAAGGAGGTATGGGCAGTGCGACATGTGATATTGTAATGCCACATTGATTGATTTAAGATTGATTGGTTGACTTTGTTTTATTCATATGTACACAGTTCAGAACATACAATCTATATTCATGTATGCAGTACAATAGCAAATAGCACCTGACAGAACACAAAAGGCGTGTTAAAATAACAATATAAACGACCAGATGACTGTATTATTCAATAATTCATTGAACCATGTACCATGAAATGGGTATATCTAGTATGATTTAGGGATAAAGGTACTGGGTACTACACGGGTGTGAACCTCATAGTATCTGTTAACCACAGGGAGACTGAAAATTTGTTTGGTCAGCTTCATTCTGGCCCCAATGAATAAATGACATTTATCCATAGGGGCCAGAGTGAAGCTGGCCAAACAATTTTTCAGTCTCCCTGTGCTGTTAACCATCACACACTTCTTGTTGAAGAGTTGGACAACACAAGGTCAGTATACATAAGACAGTAAAGTCCTCGGTTAGATCTACATGAGATGCAGGATATCCGTTCATTGGGCATGTTGGGTCTTCACCTAATATCTCAAGTTCCTGGGTTGAAGAAAATCTGGAGGCTTACATTATGAAATAACCTAACCTCATGGAGTGTCTTTCTTTGGCCCTTATCAATTTCCAACAGCTATCATATAGGGCCTGACACTTATAACCTGTATTTCTGTGACCCTTCTTCACCCACAACCATTATAAATGGCCTCAAACATCGTAATTCCTTCCCTGCCTTGTACGCTCTATTTCTGTTATCTGTGACCCTTCTTCACCCAGGACCATCACAGATGGCCTCAAAACATCACAAATCTTTCCTTGCTTAACGCAGTCTTGCTGCAAATGTGGGAGTGAAGGGGGTATGGAGGGGGGTAGATTTGTGATGTTTTATGAATATTGTGAGGTTCACATGTAACAGGGGGGAGGTACATTCATCTCTAAATCATGCCTCAAGTGGAAATGAGGGCACTAGCAGAAAGTGGAAGGCATATAACCTATCGCTTATTTCCTTAGTGGACCACCATGGACACAATACAGCAATGGATGGGAAAAAAAAGGACTGAATACAGCATGAAATAAGCATACATAAAACTAGAAAATATGACTTCTGTAGAAATATGTAATCAGGAAAATATATGGCACTTGCACATAACTACCTCCATTGAACCACTCTTTATTAAGAATGGGGATTTGGTTGAGTGGATATGTGTGTTTCCCATTTCAGCTAGATGACTGGTGCCAAAGGTTGCAGGTTGGATTCCCGCTAGTTCCGAACATAAAAATATATATTTTTGCCATTTCGTTAATGCTGGTGGATTTAAGTCCCCGATTCTGGATATATATGCCAACTCCGTAAATATACTGCATAACCATGTTGATGTAGCACTCGCACATAACTACCTCCATTGAACCATTCTTTATTAATGGGGATTTGGTTGAGTGGATATGTGCGTTTCCCATTTCAGCTGGGCGACTGGTGCCAAAGGTTGCTGGTTCGAGTCCTGCTCATTCCAAACATAAAAATATGAAATCTCTAAAATATAATAATCTGTACCATAGATTGTAAGAGAGGGGAAAAAAGGTAGCAAGAGTTAGGAAGTTGTGAAACTCCGGTGACTTGTCTTCTAGTGCTCCCATCCCTGCCATACAAAACTGCTGAGTTTTGCATTTGAAAATACTTAAAGACTTGCGTTACAACCTTTAATATCATGAGGGAGTTCCTTTCAAAGAGGTGCAGTATTAAACATGAATACTTTATGCTCTTGAGACCAAACCTGGTACGACAAAATTCAGAGAGCTGTCCTGGGTTTGATGGTGACGAGAGGCCAATACTCAATTGACATTTTGTAAATATACTGGAGCCTCCCCTTGAAAAAATATTATACATCTGTTTAATGGCATAATAGTCCGCTCACCCCTGAATATTGACCCATCCTAGTTACTTAAAATGTTGAAAACTAATATGATAACAAGGATGGATACCAAGAACTGGACAAATGACTTTGTTTTGGGCCCTTTATAGTTTATGTTTTAAGCCACATGTAAAGTCTTTTACCATGAGTTAGAGCCATAATCAAAAATCGGTTGAAAATAAGTAGAGCATTGTATTTTCCTAATTTGAGGGCCAAAAGAGTGAGTTTTTCCTGCGTGAGTCACTGTGTTAACCTTTGGCCCTATTTGACGGCATTGACCTCAAATCTCTAGCTGGGTAAATGATAAATATGGCATGCAAAATCTGCAGATATCAGCAACTTATATCGATCTTGTTAACTGAATAAATTACAATTGACATGTATCAGAATTTAAGCACTTCAGTGTAGAAAAACCATGTGGCATCCAGATTGAGCCAAATAAAGGCATAATTTAAATTCATGTGGCACCTGCACCCTAGCAATGTTGAAAAGGCAAAATGTACACATGGATGAGCTGATGACTGACCTATCACACGTTCAATAACATTGCTTCTCATAACATTTTCTACCTAAGAAGCACTGACAAGACAACATTGAACCTTGCATATAATGTTCATCTTAGAATAGCTTTGCACACTCCCCAAGGGGTCTTTCAACTGATCAAACATTGCAGTTTCCACACTGACTTAACATTCTACAGAATCATAAAACAATGATGGTATTTGCCTATTATTTGTGATCTGTTTTGGGCAACATTAGTCTGCAGGAATCCGTGCACTCACTTGAAGGAGCTGTGTAAAGTGAAACTATTTCACTGTCAGTAAGTTTTCCCATGTGTTTGTGATTGCCCTCCAACTCCACCCCCAAAGAAGAAAGTGATGCAATATAACTGTTTCTGCAGGGCCCCACACAGATTGTGGCACTTTATTTTTTTCTAGATTGTAGGCATCATATCTGGGAGACTTTTGGGAGACTTTTGGAGAGACTCTCTAGGTGTCATACAATGGACTCTTCTGTCAATTCCATGCACAGGAACAGAATGGCGAATGCCATTCGGATTCTTGCAATCATTACATTTGTGTGTGTATCATGGCAGCCAGACTTAGATTTGAAGCATGGACACCTACAAGATGTGCCTTTAACAGTGGTATCACCACAGCCACAATGACATCCTTTTTTCACTGCCAATCAGTTGGGGACCCTTTCTTTCACTTTCCCTTTGTCTTCCATGTCAGTTGAGTGTACAGTCATTTTGACCAGCCTCAGACCATTGTGTATGCTGCCATATGCCTCTCTGTCTATGATAGTTTTGAAGATATTCAAGTTTTAAAATTTACAATGCTGCTAATTAGCATAATTTAAATTGCTACAACTTTTGTTTAAATTCATTAGATGCGCACTGGTCAATAACCCCCTAGTAGAAGTTTATCTATTATACTTTTGAAGATATTCAAGATTTAAAATTTCAAATGCCCCTGATTTGCATAATTTTAAACATCTGCATTCTTCTGTATAAAACGGTCAAACTGCTTGTATGGGAGTAAAATCATGCCAAGTTCAGAGTTTCTATGTGAGAGAGAGAGAGAGAGAGAGAGAGAGAGAGAGAGAGAGAGAGAGAGAGAGAGAGAGAGAGAGAGAGAGAGAGAGAGAGAGAGAGAGAGAGAGAGAGAGAGAGAGAGAGAGAGAGAGAGAGAGAGAGAGAGAGAGAGAGAGAGAGAGAGAGAGAGAGAGAGAGAGAGAGAGAGAGAGAGAGAGAGAGAGAGAGTTGTGTTTTTGCAGGCTATGCATTGGGTCAGTGGTCAACTTTTGTGAAAATTTGGATGCCCTTGACCTATTTTTGGAAGGTCAAAATCAAATTGCATATGTCATTGATGATAAAGAAGTACAAAATATAGATATAAGTGAGCTAGGGTTATTAAATTGATACAAAATATGTACTGGTGGCGCCAACTGTAAGTCAACACAAAATACCAGGAAATGTTTTTGAAACAAGTGTAATTCATTAACATCAGAAAGTATGTACTGGTGGCGCCAACTGTAAGTCAACACAAAATACCAGGAAATGTTTTTGAAACAAGTATAATTCATTAACATCAGAAAGAATGAGACTGATGATTATAGATGTACATGTATTATAAATCTATACAATGTGTGGGTTTTTTTTTTTTTTTTTTTTTTTTTTTTTGTATAACATAATCTGGATGACCTTGATATTCTATCCAAAGGTCACTGAAGACATAAATTTAAGGACTCACTTATTGTTATCGTGGCACATGCAAAAATATCCATCACAGGAATTGCACAATTAAATAAGCTTTGATTACATGTGGAGCAAGGGCCATCTGGTGGATAAGTCAGATGCTAAAACCACTTAAGGCTTATATATACCACCAGTAATATAGAATGGAAAATACTTTTTGAATTATCATACCATCAGTGTGTTGAAACATATGGAATTCAGTATCTTGAGAATTAAGGCTCATTTTACCAAATTTATGACAAACATGTATCATGTGGAAGTGAGATATTGAGCTGCACTCACAACTTTGAAATAAGGATATAGAATCTACATGTACCAAATATTCCTGGAAATTATGACTGAACTCAATAAAGAATCACAAAGACTCTTGGTCTTAACTGCAACACTGTATTAACATTAATCAGTACAATGTCACAATAATTGAAGGTTACACTGTCATAGCTGTCTTTTCAGATTAATCCAGAAATAACCACAGTCCACAAGTGCTGAATAAAGTAAAAACTGAGTAGAGTTTACAGATACTGTACTGGTTACAGTCCACAATAAACCAGCCCAAGCACAAGTCCGGTTCTTCTGGCAAGGGCAGTCTCCTATGGTTGATCCACTGTCCACTTCGGAGATGATGGCTTCTTTGTCTTGGGTCTTCAGTTGAGCAGATACACACTTTCTGGGTGCTCAGTCAGTCAGATATGCAAACTTGGTTCTCTGTCGCAGCTGGTTTCTGTCTCCAGTGGACCTGTGCCAGGCAGTTTATATACCTTTCATGCAAAGATGTTCATGGTTCCACACTTTTCTTTCAGTAAGAAACAATCTTCACAGATTTTCTACCATGCAACAATTTACCACAACAACAATGACCCACCATATATTCACATGGGTGAAGTCTGTTTATCCAGTTCACTCTCACATGCGAGCAAGCTGACACTACACTGAACAGGTAAACAATGACTCGAATGGATTGAGTAACCTGGCTGTATTCACATCCGCTCAAAATAGATTGAGTAACCTGTCTTTATTCACATCCACTCAAAATAGATTGAGTAACCTGTCTGTATTCACATCCACTCAAAGAAAACTGTTCTGTAATATAAACAGTGGACATTTTTGGTTCATTACTGAAGAGCCACATGATTTGTAAAAATTAATAATACCTGTTCTGTCAGCCAAAATGCTGCATTGGCTTCATTATTGAACACAAATAATGTGTAATTTGGCAATTAACCAATACAGTAGCAGACAGTATTGGTTGTAGCCGGGGTTTGGTAAGTTTATAATAAGACATGGCCTGTTCCATATCAGTACAAGTATCAGCACAGAGAACTTAAAGTGCCAGAGTGCTGAAACAAGTACTGATATGGAAAAGGCCATGCATTATTATATTTATCACTTTCATATATGTATACATGTACTCGGTGGACCTACTAACTATAAATAAACACACAACATATTAAAATACTGTCAAATTCTTATGGATGCTTCTATTCTATGTAAGTGTACCACAGGCATCACTGCTGGCTGGATGATCCCTATCACAGAAAAAGGTCATTTTTTTCTCGCTAGGTGGCACCACAAACTGTTCTGATATGACATGCTGAATTCCATATTGTACAGGAAAACTGTACAACCGGGGTACATGAGATATGATGCTCACTGAACGTCACATATCCTGTGTACAGAATTTGCCATATCTTGACTAATACCATCTTAGGAATATGATAATGGACTTTGCCATGGTTGTTCCTGTGACTGTACAAGCATGGCATATCCACCAATATAAACTTGTTTTCTGAGGTACAACTGTTTCATACACTTTGGTACATGTAAGCCTACCTTATTTGATTGGATTCTTATTACAGCACAGCTTCAAGCTTCAGCTGCAATTGGTATGGCACGCCAACCAACTTTTGTATGCAGAGCCATCTCCCAATATGCAGGCGTTAGACACCACCGTGACCCCTCACATGAAAGCCAGCTGTTGAAGCGCCTGGCAGAGGAAAGAAAGAAGGGGACTCTGTGTGACATCACCCTACATGCTGGAGGGCTAGATATTTCTGCTCACAAAGTGGTTCTTATAGCAGCCAGTGATTATTTCAAGGCTATGTTTGAAACACAGATGCAGGAAAAGGAACAGGATAGTATTGTGATTCCAGAGCTGAATGGTGAGATTTTAAGTATGCTGATAGATTATATATACTCCAATCAAGTAGATATCACACCTGACAATGTACTAGAGCTTCTGATGACTGCCAGTTATCTATGTATGGAAAATGTGGCAACTGGTTGTTGGGAGTATCTCAGAGATAACATGAGCCCAGACAACTGCTTGGGTATCCTGCAGAGCTGTGGAAGGGTAAGCTTTGCTGGCTCCAACAAGCTGCATGACTCTGCAAGAATTTATGCATTGCAACATTATATGGAGGTTTGCCAAGAAAAAGAATTCTTAGAACTGCCACTTGACTTGCTCGCTGATCTTTTATCAGATGAAAAACTATGTGTTGTTCTGGATGGGGCAGTGTTGTCTTATGAAAGTCAGGAGCTTGCTATATTCAACAGCATCGTTAGATATGTTAACCATGATGAACAAAATCGGAGGAAAGATATCCATAAGCTAATGGCACCCATTCGATTGAGCCTTCTTTCAGAAACTAATATAGAAATGGTTCGCCAGGTTGATGTGGTCAAAAGCTCCCCAGAATGCATGTCACTAATTTCAGGGGCACAGGCACTAGGTGATGGACAGAGCAGAACTACATGTATGGCAAGACAGTTTGCAGGTGAGTTACTTTCTTGTATATTTCTTTGCATTCAGATCATTTCTTGCTTCTGTGTCAATTTATGCCTGAGTGCTTAAGGGGCACTTAATTCTTAGCTGTGTTTATGAATCAAATTTCTGATCAGCCTGCATGCCAAAGGAACTGTTGTAGGTATTGTAACACCCATAGCGTTACTGGAGCCCTATTCTATTTATTGATGACGTCCATGATGTCAATGTTGTGCCAAAACAAATTGTTTAACATTTATTATAACCTCGATGCATTGTAATTCAAATGCAGTTTTGCTGGGTAGGCTTATCTTTGGTTGAGCCTGCTAGGTTCAGAACTTCAACCTGTAAAAGTAATTGAATAAGTCCCACAGTCTCATTAGTTTATCAGAGTAACACTTAAAATCTGGTTACAGCTAGATTTAGTGACTGACTTGAACCTTTTCACATGTTAACTTGGATTAACATCTCAATTTTCAATGTTTTGTCGTAAGTTCTCGGCTACTATGGCAGCCATGTTGTTTGTGTGCTGGCAGTTGCGTAGTTCCCATGAGAGTGAGGCTCATTCAGACTTGTCATCTTTTTAAGGTTAATATAGCATTATTTGTGGAAACAATGTCATGAAAAGTTATTGAGATTGAAGGACTTGGAATCATTATTATGCATGTTACTTTTAGTTTGGAAACAGTAGTTTTGTAGACAATTGGGGTTTAAGTTTTGTTGGAATGATGGAACGGTAAGTTCAGTTCTGTGGCTGTCGATTTGGTCATTCAGACTCTGACAGTTCAAGGGTAAGTACTTACACCTGCCTCTTGAGCCCCTTGTTAACCTCCAAATTCTTCCCTCGTGGAATAGGAATACTTTTGGAACAAAAACAACAATTTCTATACAAATTCATAAATTTATTCAGAAAGTAATATCTTGGAACTTTGAAATTGGAACAACTTTTAGGAGCAATAATTTTATGGAACAATGGAACAACACTTTGATTTAGAACATCTTTAGAAGCTTGGAATGATAATCATACCATGATAGAAATACTGAGGGTTGAGTATAACATAGTATTCTTCTATTTTTAATAGTATAATTACATAAAAAGTTTTATGTTCCGAGTCTATCTACCATCACATAACCTTCAGTCAACCTTCAATGAAGTTGACTTAGGGACACTGCTAAGCTTCTTTGATATTGGCTATCATTTTGATACATAGTATACATTCCCTAGTACTAGTCTTGTTAGGAATAGTGTTTTCCATTTCAAAGCTAAATCAGGCATACCATGGAGAGTATGGGCTGTGTCTCTGGTAACCAATGACTGGTTACCCCTCGTGACGTCTTCATATTAATGACACGTCACACCTACCTGTCAATTTGGATGGTTGACTGGTAGTTCAGTTTGCATTGAAAAGTACGACCGTTTATGATGCTCAGCTAATGTTTTTAGCAATGTTACCCCTGCGTATATAAGCAGCAGTTCATGGTGTACCAACCGCCACTAATGAGAATCACTTAATTCGAAACCAGTCTGGCACATTCTCTCAAGTTTTTTTGCCCATCACTGGTCTTTCTTGGTGTTTCTGTTTGAGTATATTATAGTAGTCTTCTTTTGTAATAGTATAATTGTAGTTATTCCTTTGTTTGACCTGGCACCTATCATCATTCTGTAAATCATATTGATTTCATCAATTCAGAATAAATGAAGTGATTGGCTATGGTGCTTAAGATTTGAAAATGCTGACTTGGTTTTCAGGAACGTAGAATATGGATAGGATACTTTTTCTTGAATCTTACCTGTAAAAAGTCCACACTACTACACTACCACTTCTATCACTTTGAATGTTTGATCGATCAGAGTAAGATTGGAGCATGAGTGGGTGTGGAACATTCCTAGTAAATATTGTGTGAATGCTAGGTTGAATCTGTGTCTGTTTGAGAAGTGAACTTGAGAATTGTCGAGTGATTGAACCCTTGGCTTATTTTCCATTTTATATATCC
Organism: Hermodice carunculata; assembly: GCA_964020975.1. Taxonomy (NCBI): domain Eukaryota; kingdom Metazoa; phylum Annelida; class Polychaeta; order Eunicida; family Amphinomidae; genus Hermodice; species Hermodice carunculata. The sequence goes on from OZ026630.1 coordinate 28,055,050, forward strand.
AAAGAATCTTAGATATTGAGGTGGTGGTTACATTGATGGCATTGGTTTGGATGTTAAAATAATTTACATCCTGATGAACCCCCTCCGGCTTGGCATTTTGAAGGATTTCACAGTCAGCTTGACAACATTTCTGAGTCCTTGGAACGCTCATTATTTGAAAGCACACCAAATCATTGGAGCAACGCAACTTTCTTAAAGTTTAATGCATCCAAAAATCAGCACTGTAAAAGTTTGGGGGTAATTGTTAATATTCCATAAATCAGCATCACAAAAGTTTTCGATCAACTACAGACTTTTATGAAACTTCCATAAACCAGCAACAGAAAAGTTTTGGATTAGGTACAGGAATTCGATAATAAAACTTCAATGAATCAGCTTTAGAAATGTTTAGATCAACATGGAATATTCCTGAACCTTGCACAAAGCAGCACCGTTTGAGTTGGATGTGGATATTTATAAATTAAGTAAAAAAGTAAATGCAGAACAGGTCTAAAACAAGAATGTGTGATAACAAATCTATTGTTCCAATATTCTCCACTGTGGGTCAGGAATAGTTGAATTAATTTTGACATCATTTTAAATGTTCCGGAGTGAAACATTAGACCTTCCATCATTTCAGTGTTCTGGAGTGAAACATTGACTTACATCTTCAGACCTTCTATCAATTTAGTGTTCTGGGGTGGAACAGTCTTGACATCATCTTAGTGTTCAAGAGTGCAACACAGAACCTAGCATCAGTTATAAGTGTTCCATAGTGGAACATTGAACCTTCCATCAGTGTTTAGGAGGGGAACAAACCTTCCATCAATTTAGTGTTCCAGAGTGGAACAAACCTTTCATCATTTAAGCATTCCAGAGTGGAACATTGAATCTTCCATCAGTTTAGTATTAAGGAGTGGAACAATAGAGCTTAAGTCATGCAGAATTCTATAATGGAACAACAAGTTGATGAGATAACTTTCAGGATCAATCCAGTGGAAAAGAATCCTCTTCAGCACAGCGATATGTCAGAACAAGCTGCTACTGCAGAGGGTGCTATTGCAGCTTCCAATACAACTGAACAACAGAATGGGGGTCTTGTGACCAGACGTCGGATCACAAAGACGCACAACTAGGGCAGCTGATTTGCCATCCCAGCGAGCAGTTGTTCCAAATGTACAGATTCCTCTAGGGGAAGGAGTCTCCCATATGACTAATGTCCTTAATGACCAGATTACTTTGAAGGAACAACAGATTGGGAGGAATATAAAGTTCATTTCTTAACTTGTGCACAGTTGGGGAAGGGGTATAGTGCAACTAAGGCCTACATGCTTGTTGTTAGTCTGAAGGAAATAGCAAGGTTTTATGCTGGCTTGCCTGTTGCTGACAGAGAGTGATGTGAAGTTAGAAACAGCATTTGCTGACAGATTTTGATTGCATAGGCAGAGAGAACAATTCAAGGCCAAACTTTCAATGTACAAGAGGAAAGTGAGGAATCCACTTCAACACTTGGTCATGAAATCTGGCAATTGACTGTAAGAGCATACCGTGATTTTGATATGCAGATGCAGGAACGATTGGCCTTAGATACATTCAAAAATGCACTATCCTTGGATATGAAGGTGTGGTGCATTGCTAAAGGCTGTACCACCATTGAGGAAGCAGTACATGCAGTAGAATATTATTAATCTTTGTTTAGTGCAGAAAAGGAAAGAAAACATCAAGTACGAGCTATAGACATGCCCAGAAGCAGGGATTCTGGTGAGGGATGGGTGGTACTGGAAAAATCTATCAAGGAATTGACTTCCACATTTAACAGCTTGGCAGAATCCTACCCATCCCCATCACCATGGACCAAGGTCTCGACCTGCTGAATCAGGCAATAAGGATGTCATTTGTTTAATATGCAAGCAGGTAGGCCATATTAGGAGGAATTGCCCTAGGAGTGAAGGGCAAGGCTGTCCCTTCAGAGATTTAAGAAAAAGGGAATCTGTCAGCTCAATGGGCCTGGAGCTGACAGAGGATCCAGATTCTATTCCAGTAGAAACTCGTCTATATGAGGGAAATTTTTGTGATATTGGACAATCACATGTTACTGAAGGATCAGAATGTTCTGTCAACTATTCACAGACTCCGACCTCATCTCTAAATAGGAGTGGTAATGTGAGAGATAAGGATTGTGACTGTGATAATGGAATTTATGTTTTGGGAGAAACCAGCAACAAGCCATTACAATTTCCACTGGATACAGAGTCTGCGGTTACCGTCATATCTACTTTGGCATTTATAATATTCCCATGGAAAATAGAACACCTCTTCAGACAATTGGCTTAAAATTGTGTAATGTTGATGGCTACAACATGGGTGTGAAAGATACTTATTCAGCAAACCTAGTAATTGGAGGAAGAATCTATGCCCAAACAGTAGTAATTGCTAAAATGAAGTATGAAGGAATCTTTGGAGCAGATTTCTTTCTGAAGAATAAATGTCAGTTAAATATGGGTAAACTGACTTTGAAAATTGAAAATCAGGAAATTCCTTGCAGGATTAGTGGGAGTAAAACAATGTGCTGCTGAATAGAATGAGTCAAATCTACAGAAATACCTTCTGGACCTGAAACCTTTGTACCAGCAATAATTCAGAATTGTGGACACGTAACAGGATTAGGGTTGGCTGAACCCTAATTTCAGTTGTTACAGAAGTGTAAGCTTCTGATGGCTGCTGGTTCAGTGAGAGTACAAGATGACAATTTATTTATAAAAGTTTTAAATTGTGCAGAGGACCCTATCTTGTTAACAAAAGGAACTACCCTTGGCCAATGTACTTCTCTAGAGGCATCTCAAATCACAGACACAGCAAGTCCATAGAGTAAGAGCCATTGGCATGGATAAAGAGGTCAATGACTCTCATAAAATACCGAAACATCTTACAGATCTCTCGAACAGAAGTTCACAGAAGTTGGATGCACAAGAGAAGGAACATCTGGCAAGACTCTTGGTTGAATAGCAGGATGTCTTTGCAAAGTATAAAGATGATCTGGGAAAAACCAACCTGGTCCAACATAAGATTAATACCAGAAATGCATCACCTATAAGACAACTTCCAAGACACTAACCTATCCATAAAAGACAAACTGAAAAAGAAGTTCAAAAACTCCTCAGGAAATTAGTAATTGAGCCAACTGATGGTACATGGTCCTCTCCCCGTGTCCTTGTGACAAAAAAAGATGGTTCAATTAGATTTTGTGTTGCCTATCACAAGCTGAGTAAAGTAACCATCAGAGATGCTTATCCTCTTTCAAGAATTGATGAGTGTCTAGATACTCTGGCAGGTTCCAAGTGGTACTGTGTGATGGATTTGTGCAGTGGCTAACATCAAGTGGAAATGGATCCAAAGGTCAAAAAGAAGACTGCTTTTAGTACTAGGAGTAGTCTATTCCATTTCAAACTTACGCCTTTTGGCCTGTCAAATGCCCGAACCGCTTTTGAAAGATTGATGGACCAAGTAATGGCTGGCTTGCAGTGGGATCTGTAAATTGAAGGACCCAGAAGGTCAGATGGCCGGATGGCTCCAGATCCTTGGCCAATACGACCTTCAGGTCGTTCATAGAGCAGGCAAGAGGCATGGAAATGTGGACACCTTGTCCAGAATTCCTTGCAAGCAATGTGGCAGGGAGGAAGTAAAACAATACAGTGTGGCTCCAAAAGATGTTAATGAAGTGAGGGTAATCACCAGGCAAAATAATCAAGTCAAGCTAGTGATCTTAAGGAAAATTAAAGATGGCTTCCTGGTTGGAAGCCCGAGGAAATCAGACTAGCCCCACTTTCTGATGAACATGTAGGGCCAATTCTCATTGCAATGGATGAAAGTAATGCCTGGCCAGAATGGAAAGATATTTCACATTTGTCAAAGAAATCCAAGAATTTGTGGAGGCAGTGGAATCATCTGCACATTAAAGGTGGAATGCTGCACAGATCTTGGCATCATGAAGATGGCAGTCAATATATGTTAAGTTGATAGTGCCTAGGACTAAGCAAAAAGAACACCTTTAGCACTGCCAAGATGCCAGAACAGCTGCTCACCTAGGCATACTGAGAACAATGGATAAGGGTCAACAACACTATTATTGGCCAAAGTGGAAAGATGATGTTCAAATCTACTGCAAACAGTGTGATTTGTGTGCAGCAAGGAAACCACTCTTGAAAAACCAAAGAGCCCCTCTGAGGCAATACTTTGTTGGTGAACCAATGGAGAGGATAGCCATGGATATCTTTAGCCCATTGCCTTTAACATACCGTGGTAAGGGGTATATTGTGGTGGTGTGTGATTACTTCACCAAATATACAGAAGCCATAGCCTTGCCCAATCAGACAGCAGAGACTGTTGTAGCACCTTTGTGGAAGAGATAGTTTGCAGATTAGGCACCCCCAGAATCTTGCATTCTGGTCAAGGAAGGAACTTTGAATCCCAATTGTTCCAAGAAATGTGCAAGCTTCTTGGAATAGAAAATAATTTGGCAAGTCTACACCTGAAAAATGATGGAATGGTGGAGAGATACATGAGAACATTAAAAACAATGCTAACTATGTATGCAGGGCAGGACCAATGCTTTGAGATGAACATCTACCCTTGGTCATAATGGCATACGGGACCTTGTCACATGACAGCACTGGTCATACTCCTAATGAGATGCTTTTTGGAAGGCAAGTCATGCTGCCTATCCATGCAGTCACAGGGATTAATAAGGATGTCAGAAACCAGGAGAAAGGTACATAAGACTGGGTACATTCTTGAAAAATGAAACTGTAAAATGTGCATTCTAAGTCAAGACAACATCTGAAAAGGAGTGCTGAATACCAACGTCAGCAATATGAGTGCAAAGCAGATGAGGCATTATTTAAGGAGGGCCAAATGGTTTCGCTATATAATCCTGTTAGGAAAGTGGGGAGGTAAGTTGGTCTTACTTCTGCATGGGATAGCCCATATATTGTGGTTGAGAGGATTGATGACCTCTTGTATAGAATCCAGCAAATTCCATTGTATAGTCCCTGAGTAGTACACCTGAACCGACTGTATCCATATGAAGGTCTTAAAAAACCCAAGTGGGGTAGGAGTCTGCCCGAAACTAAGAAGCCAGTGTGGGGCAATATTAAGGCTAGAGCCCAACTCCTAGGGGTTTGGGAATGGCCAACCTACATTTCCGAAGAGAGGGAAACGGCCTTTTTGCCAGTTAACCTGAGAAATGCTATGGGTTAGAAGATCAGACCAAATTGGGGGGGGGGGGGGGGGAGGGGGGGGGGGGGATAACAGTCCAAAGCTGGATAAGGAGATCCAGGTTCATGGACACATCAACTGGAGTTGATGTATGCTGCCTATGAATGGCAACATCCTAAACAGGGCACTATTAACTGGAAAGGACAATGAGGGTCAGCTGGGACTTCTGGCAGTTACCATTGTTCCTGGAAGTCAATAGGGAAACCATTATGGGTTTTTTTGTTACTTTGAGTTTGGCTTACTTAAAGGGTTACAAAATCTTCAGATGATATGATGGGTACCAACCAGTGTAGGGGATTCTAGGTGAATGATGCATGCATCTTTTCATGGTCCTGGCGATGGATCATGGTTCATGATCATGGATATGATCATGGTTTGCATGAACTTTGGGTATCATGAGGAGCCAAAGATAACCAAACCCATCGACTGCATGGATGGAAGAATGAAAGGATTTTTTTTTAAAGACAAATTATTATGGACGAATACTTTTTAATGTTGTTCCTCCTTGTTCTTTTTAAGTTAGGTCCCCGTTAAAGATGGCTGAGAAAGATATTCTTCAATTGGCTGTTGATTCAGCTGGAATCAAAATGAATGCCTCTCCAGATAGAGAACCTCCGCTTAAGGAGGGGAAGGAACAGATGATATCATGTAGGCAGTGTTCATGGGCGTACGATGGTGAGGACAGGAGGAAGCACCTGCACAACCACCTAATAGTTCAACATGGAGTCTTCTGTCCCTGGTGTTGAAAGACTACCTTCTTCTCCTGTCCTATCAACCGTAGAAAGCATGTAAAGATAAAACATCCGAGGGTACATCTGCTGCTGCTGGGCACTTCAGTGGTTGGCTTATATGCCGCTAATGAAGAAAACTGGGCTGGACTGAGGAGTAAGGAGGCATGTGAGTCATAATCTTAACCTTTCTTCCTCACAGAGGGTCGGCATGCCAGATGGGCTGTTGAAAAGAGGAATCAAAAAGAGAAAGAGACAGAAACGGAAGGGGTTGTCATCTAAGAGGATGTAGTAGCTGGAGCAAAGACTACAGAGCAGTCATCCCATTCCTGTGAAGGCAGTACTTCTTCCACTAAGACCAAGAACAGAAAGAAGTGAAAGACAGAAAAGCAAGAGATTGAGAGGAAAGACGAAAGCAAAGCTGAGCAGACAGAAAAACATCCACATCCTTCAGAGAATGCAAAGAGTGGAAGACAAGAGATTGAGAGGAGGGAGGAAAGCAGAGCAGAAGAGAAAGAAAACATCAAGAGTCTTCAAGGAATGAAAAGTCAGGAAAACAAGAAATTGGGAGGAAGGAGGAAGAGAAGAAAGAGGAGATAGAGGATGGAGAAGTCCCAAGTGGTGATGAGGAACATCAAGAGGAAGGACAGACAGGAACTTCTCAGGTAGTGAAGAGAAAAAGGCGGTGAGGGAAACAACCAATATGGAAATTGGACTGGAAAGGGAGCAGAAGATAGAAGGAAAGAAGAATCGACGACAGCTAAGGAAGGAGGGTCTGCAGAATGAAAAACCCAAGATGACAGCAGAGAAAAAGGAGCATCACATAATTGTAAAAGAAAGAAACTATCTGAAGAGTCAGAAGATACACTTCCGATTGCAACTGTCCTGGATGTGATGGTACAGAGTGATGACCTGAATTGTGACATCAAGAATAAATCAAAGACAGAGGAGAGCGGAAAGAACAAAGGAAAGCCTAACAAATGGAATGTTTATTCTGTAGTGAGTTTTGCCAAGGAGACGAAGACAGACAAGGGAGGATTTTATATCAAAGAAGGAGAGAGAAGAGGAGGTACATGGGTGAGCACAGTACCTGCATCTTAACAGTAGATGGGGGAACATCATCCACCAGAATGGAAGAGAATGGACTCTGCTCAGGTGGGTCCAGGACTCCAACTAGTATTACTGGTTACGGGCCAGAGTAGAGGTTCATCAGGAATATGTATGCAGACACTTAATGCATCAAAAGGGGAATATTTGGACATGTGAAACTACCATGGAATCTTCAGTGGGAGTGACTCATGCTGAACAAATTTGTACTGGAGAGGGCATCTTTCAGCTCTGCCTCCTGTGTGTACCCCAGCACTTCCCTGAAAGAAATTGAAAAAGGAGTCAGACATGGAAATCACAAAAAAGACATTGGCAGACTCAAAGACCAAGGTGGCACTGACCCTCCATGTCCCATTGTCACCTTTGAAAACCACTCCTTCAGCACTTTTCTCTGGTGGTGAGGAAGCATCATTGCAGAGGCAGCTGTTGCCCACACCATGGCTGAAGGAGAATTGCCTAAAAGCACCAGTGGCATGTTAGAAAGGAAAGTCCAAACAGCACTGAATGGAATACCAGAAACAGCCATCATGGACAGCATCACCACAGAGGACACCAGAAGGGTCATAAAGAAACATCCAGACAGGAAAAGCAGTCCAGAGGAAGAACCAGTGGTGAGGGTGAAGTAAGGACAAACATGGTAGCTAAAGACTCACCCAGTCAAAGTTGACCAGGATTCACAAACCATAATGGAGGATGGGGCACGGCCTGAGGTGCCCCAAGGACACCATGATTGGTACAGAGCCAGAGAAATCAAACTGCCTAGCCTAGGAATTGCCTGGCCACCAAAACATTAGAAGCAGCTGGCACCTGACAATTGTCTCTGGGCTTGGGAGGTGGCAAGGGGAATATGCATGATGGCTGCACACCCTGAGGGTTACTTCCTGGAGGCATTGCCTTGATCAATACAACCTTCTGACATTACCTGGGACATACAACAGAGCTGCCTTGACAGCTGTGGAGGAGGTAGCTGCTGAAGCCAGAAAGCACAGCCACCTCTCAGGGTTGCAGAGGGTGGAGGACCTTTCACCCAAGTCTACTATTCCCCTGCTTACTAAACGTTGGAGTGCCCTACCGAGACAGGAGTGCTGGAGAGATATAGATCCAGCCTTTGTTTCCCAAGTTCATGCTGTTCCGCTGGACATAATGGCAATCAGCCCCGGAAAAGAGGGTCCAAGAGTGAGTGTACCACAACCAGTCTCTGTGAGGGAAAATGCCAGTGCAGAACTGATGCAAGCAAAGGATTGGGACCATCTGTTTAGTTCCTATCAGTAAACCAGCAACACTCACAATGCTCTGGTTAATATTTGTGTAATTTGATGGATTTGTGCACAAGCTATTTCACATTATATTGGCTGCTGAAAAATGGCCATTAGTATCACTATCATTTTTAATGTTCCCTGTGATGAGCAGCAATGTAGTCTCGTCTTGGTTCTGGTATAAGAGCCATGAAATTAAGTGTCTGACATTTGAAACTGTAGCATTGTCTTGGCTGTTAAAAAGTTGCCATGTCATTTTTAATGTTCCTTGTAAGGAATAGAATATATTGGTTCCTGAAAAGATACCATGTCATTTTTTTATGTTCCTTGTGCAGAATAAAATATAGCATTTAATTGGCTTCAGTATCAGACCCAACAGTTATAACCATTTTTGATGTACTGTGTAACATAAATGCGACTGCATCAGCTCCAGCATAGGAGCTAAGTGACACACTATCTTGAATCATTTTGATCAAGAACATAACTGTAGTAAATAGAGCTGGATAAGCCCCAGTGCAGGAGCAATGAGTTATAATATAATACAGCAGCTTTAGCTCCAGTACAGGAGCAATGAGTAGTAATATAATACAGCACCTTTGGCTGCAGTATAGGAGCAATGAGTTATAATATAATACAACAGCTTTAGCTCCAGTACAGGAGCAATGATTTGTAATATAATACATTATCCCATTTTTATGTAGTTTCTAGGCTTCTGATTGGTTAATAGCCATGAAATGCCTGCCGCACCTAATTGAAATCATGATATTACCCACATGGGGTTGGTATTACTGTAGTAATACCATGCGACACCTAGCGGCTAAAGTGAAAACTGCTCTGACAGGTTAACGCAGATAACAAAATGGTAGAACCGGAGGCCCTTATGATCCCAATTTATGATTGGAAAGATCCCTAGTAAGTTAGAAACTACATAAAAATGGGATAAATTCGTTACACACTGGTTGACTGGGTAATACAGCGAGCATCTCCCACTCAGGGAACTGGTATTACCCTCGGCTGGCGCCTCGGGTAATACCAGTTACCTTCGTGGGAGATGATCACTGTATTACCCAGTCTAACAGTGTGTAACTAATAGCAGCTTTAGCTCCAGTACAGGAGCAATGAGTTATAATATAATACAACAGCTTTAGTTCCAGTACAGGAGCAATGGTTTGTAATATAATACAGCAGCTTTAGCTCCAGTACAGGAGTAATGAGTAGTAATATAATACAGCACCTTTAGCTTCAGTACAGGAGCAATGAATTATAGTACATGATATGATCTAGCAGCTTTAAGGTGTTAATGGAAGAAGTTTAAATAGAAGCTCCAGTATAGGGGATCTTTCTAATAGCTTTTTCAAGGTTCATGCTGCTGATATCTGTTGTGTTATTGTTGATCTGGTTGAAAGAGGAATGCCTTGGCTCATCTATATGCCATCTAAAGGTTTTGTTTAGAAAAAGAGCAGTATTCCAGAGAATTGTACATATCTAAATAATGAATTTAGATTCCAAAGTGCCAATCATTATATATGTAAATTTTAACTTACACTTTGAAGCTGTTGTGAAAAGTTGTAAGAAGAAATGCTTAAATGTAGGAGCATTTTTAATTTAAGTTGGGGGGGGGGGTAATGTAACACCCATGGTGTTACTGGAGCCCTATTAGGAGCCCTATTGTATATATCAATGTTGTGCCATAAACAAAGTATTTCACATTTATTATAACCTTGATAAGTCCTATAATCTCGTTAGTTTTATCAGAGTAGCACGTTAGTTTTATCAGAGTAACACTTAGAATTTGTTTACAGCTAGATGTACTAACTTACTTGAACCTTTATACATGTAAACTTGGATTAACATCTCGATTTTCAATGTTTTTCATAAATTCTCGGTTACCATGGCAGCCATGTTGTTTGTTCACCGGCAGTTGCATAGTTCCCATGAGAGTGAGGCTCATTCAGACTTTTCTTCTTTTTAAGGTTAATGTAGCATTATTGGTGTAAACAATGTCATTAAAATTTATCAAGATTGGAGAACTTGGAATCATTATCATGCATGTAACTTTTGGTGTGGAAAGATACAGTAGTTTTGAAGAGAATCGGGGTCCAAGTTTTGTTGGAACGATGGAAGGGTAAATTCAGTGCCACAGCAGTCTATGAAGGGTGCACACATGGCGATTTGGTCATTCAGACTCTGACTGTTCAAGTGTAATTACAGTTACATCTTGTGCCCCTTGTTAGCCTTCCAACTTCTTCCCTCTAGGAATAGGAATACTTTTGGAACAAAAACAACAATTTCTATAAGATTTAATAAATTTATTAAGAAAGTAATATCTTGGAATGTTGAGTTTGGAACAACAACTTTTAGGAACAATTATTTCATGGAATGATGGAACAACGATTTGATTTAGAACATCTTTAGAAGCTTGGAATTATAATCATACCATGATAGAAATACTTAGGGTTGACTATATCATAATAGTCTTTTGCAATGGTATATTTGTAGTTTATTCCTTTGCTTGACTCCGCACCTATCATTCTGTGAATCACACTGATTTCATCAAAGCTTGATGCTTCAGATTGGAAAATGCCCACTTAGTTTTCAATAATGTAGAACAATGTTAGGATACTTTACTTCAATTTTACCTGTGAAAAGTCCACACTACTATATTACCACTTCTATCACTTTGAATGTTTGATCAATCAGAGTAAGATTGGAGCATGACTGGGTATGGAACATTGCGAGTGAATATTGTGTGAATGCTAGGTTGAATCTGTGTCTGTTTGAAAAGTGTACTTGAGAATTGTCGAGTGATTGAATCCCTGGCTTATTTCCCATTTTATATATTAGTGGAATCTCGGATATTGATGTGGTGGTTACAATATTGTTAAAATTTGGCATGGTGTACATCATGAAGCAATAATGAGATGTTCAACTTTTATATCACTGACAAAATTGTTTGTCAGGTAGCATTGTGCAATCCCTTGGCTGGGCTCACACTAGCCATCAATTAGCCAATTTATACAAGTGAAAAAGCCACAATCTGCTAACAAAAAGTCTAGGGAATTTGCCAATTTGGCAAACAATAAAACTGCTTAACTGTTACGGACATATTAATTAGTTCCTGAACTTACTTGCAAAAACAGACTTCTATCACGTTTGTGTAAAGCATACATTGCAAATGATACACATCACAACTGGTGCTACGACCATCAGGCAAACTTCCATCCGTGGTAGGCAAGTTTAATAGGGCATATCATGAGCATGAGAGTGTTATAAGCCATACTAACAAAACCTGGGATACAGTAAACAAAGGTAATAATAAACATGGTACACTGAAAGAAGCCATAAGAAGGGAAATAACATTTCCATAATAGCTGAAGGAATTGTTTGTATATCAAAGATAGCATAAAATGAAACATTTCCCAGTGTTCTGTGAGTCCCATACGGCTTTCCCTGGCGTGCTCTGGGTGCATTATGCTCAGAGTGTGCCAAAGAAAGCTGTTGACCATGGACGTATAATTTGCAACAATATTCCATGCAAGTTTCATCCAAAATTAGGGAAAAATAAACCCTAGATTAGTAAAATACAATTACAAGACGACACTTGAATATTAGTGGGAAAAGTGTCATTAGGGTGGAATTAGTTAAAAGAGGATTCAATGACCTTGCATTACTTCAACTTCGGTGTAAATGAGTGGCTCAATTGGCCTTATTTAGTGCAAGTCCTTTATCTATCTATCTATCTATCTATCTATTTATCTATCTATCTATCTATCTATCTATCTATCTATCTATATTTGACTAAAATGCTAAAATGTTCTGAATTACGTATTGCAGCCTATTATGCCGGGTTCTCCTTTGATTAGATGATTATTTTATTAATGTCAAAGAAAGTTTTTTGAGAACTTCTCAATGCCCATTTGGAGAAGAATTAATGAGCACAAAACATATGCTGCTATCTACTTCAGACTGTTGGAATTAAAATACATGTGAACGTACAGTTAGATATAATTTCTTTTCACAATTTTATTTTTTAAATTAAAATTTCCAGATGTTGAAAGATGGCATGCATGCACATCTGCTATCATTCAATCTTCTGATTATATCTGTATAAATGCAGACGGTTCAAAGAAAAGTATCTGTTCTATTCATTTTATATATTAGAGTACTTTTACAAAAGCCAGATTGATTGAAAGATAAAAATTCCTAGCCCTAGCCAGCCTCTGGTAAGAGCTAAGTCCATATAAGTGATGGTTGGAATATAAATGAGAAAGACATATTCAAAACCTCAAATTAAAATAGCACAAACACACCCTTTTTACTAGAAATTCCATTCAAGTGGCAATGTGTCTAAAGTCAGTAGTTGTTGCGTATTAGCTGATGGCTCATGCTGCAAGTGGTGTGCAGTAAAATGGACTCTGACTTGCCAAGAAATTAAAAAGAACTATTCGATATATCCTTGACTGCCATAGAACGGAATGAATTTACACTGCTACTTGTCTATTGAAGAACTGTTTGTGCAATGTATTACATATACTGGTCATTTACTGCTTTGCAGAACTACGTTTTACTTCTCGGGGTCCTTTTGCAAATGATATGTATGTGGGACCTGAATTGGAGACGTTTGAGGAGGAAAGAATGCATCAGGCTGGTCAAGCCTTCATTACAGGCATGAAACTTTGGATCAGACGCAGGGATGAAATACCTGTTCTTGGAGGTGACTGTCAGCTTTTGGTTTATGACAGGTTGGGACTGGGGAAATCAGAAATGCACAGATATGGGACAGACCTAGAACAGAAGCTAGAAAAGAAGTGTGTTACATTAGTGTGGATTAATCTGCATTCTTTTGAGGTGAAATGTATTACCTTTTGCAGTGCTTATAGTTGCTAAGCATCTTGCAATACAGTAGTGATCAGTACTAATACCTTCCCAGTCGTGCACTAGATGGTTGATTTGCTTTTGTTACAAAATGAAATAGCCCAAATGAATTACAATCTCAAGTTTTTTAATGTAAGTAAAAGGCCGTACCATGCAGTTTATGTAAAGACTCACAGACAGGCCCAAACCTCACATACCTGGTTATCAAAATGTTATGCAACATTTTCTTTTATAAACTTGTATGCATTGCAAGATAAGCACAGAGAAATTCATCTGAAAGATCGTCCAAAAAGTAGTTTCATCATAATCAGTGATTATAAGTTTAGCGAAATTTTAATTTTCCTGAGCTTTGTGCACTTTTTGACAATTTGAATGATATAACTTTGCAAAACTGCGCAAAAACAGTGTGATTTCATCGTCGTGGTCTGAATCTTTTTTTTTGTCTTCCCGCCATGTTCTCCACATCGTCAGAATGGTAAGAAACTTGTTCGTTTATCAGAACAAGCTCTCCCATTGGCTGAAGTAAAAGTATTTTCGGGGAAACCCCGCCTTCTATTTCAAACAGATACGTCGTTATTTTAGTCGGAAACTACCAAAGACGATTCACCTGAATATTCTAGGTCAGTCATGAGGCCAGAATCAATCACATGGTGTTGACCTTCCAATCAAATGCGTCGCTTTTCTACCGATGTCTCGTGGGGGTGTTCCCGCTACCTCCTTATGTGAAGTCTGGCTTAAAGGGTGGGCGCTATTTGTATGAACACAAGTGACGATTATGGACAATTCATTAAAGCAAGAAACGAAATTTAACTCTGTAAATTGGTCAGAATGATAACCTGGTTGTTTGAGTGGATATGTGCGTTTCCCATTTCATCTAAGCGACTGCTGCCAAAGGTTGCAAGTAAGAGTCCTGCTCCTTCCGAACATAGAATATATATTTTCGCCATTTCATTAATGCTAATGGATTTAAGTCCCCGATTCCAGAAATAAAAGGCGACTCAGAAAATATACAGCATAACCGTGTTGATAAGGACTCGCACATATCTGCCTCCATTGAACCATTCTTTTATTTTTTTTTAAGAATGGGGATTTGGTTGAGTGAATATGTGCGTTTCCCATTTCAGCTGGGCGACTGGTGCCAAGAGTTGCAGGTTCGAGTCCCGCTTATTCCGAATATAAAATATATATTTTCGGCATTTCCTTAATGCTGGTGGATTTAAGTCCCCGATTCCGGAAATAAGTGCCGACTCCGTAAATACACTGCAGAGCTGTGTTGATATGGCACTCGGACATAACTGCCTCCATTAAACCAATCATTGTTTTAAGAATGGGGATTTAGTCGAGTAGAGGTTGCTGGTTCGAGTCCCGCTCGTTCCGAACATAAAATACTACCAGTCTTTGCGTACAATAGAACAGAGGGTCCATTTTTTTCACGTAGAGAGTAAAATACGCCAGCCGCAGGTAAACATGGCTCGGGTGATAGTACCACTGGCGCTTGTGTTAATCATGTTGACAGTTTGTCAGTGACTGCAATAAAGTGTGTTTATCGACTATTTACTGCGGCAACAAACAAACTTTACCACTATAATTTAATGACAATTATGACACAACCTATCTTCAGAAAAAAATATAGAGGAACCATCGTTCGTGACGCTAAACAAGGAAAATGCGCAGACCGGTACCTATGCAATTGTATTCGCACAGGCATGACCGTTTGATCAATTCGTGATTGAGATCGATTATTCACTTTGCAAGGGTGTAGGGCACGAGTTTTTGTTTAAATTGACAAATAAACCACATAGAAATGTAGAGATGGTCATACTCAACAAAAGTCAAGTTGGTCATTTTGCATGAATTGCAAAAATAAAAAAGTAACGGCACGTTAATGCCAGCATGTCGCAGATCCCAAAACTGCCCAGCGTGCTAGGGGCCAAGGGCTGCAAAATTTGGTCCATTGGTACTTCACATCCCATTAAGCTTATGGCTGGATTAAAATTTCAAAGTCCACACGGCCTTGACCTTTGACAGTTAGAGGTCACATGTAAATTACAAAAATGTACAGTGTTACAATACCTACAATTTCGATGCTAACATGAACCAAATCAGATGAAAATTGACCAGGTTATGGCTAGATGAAACTTTCAAAAGGCTGAATGGCCTTTGACCTTAAGAGGTCACATGTAAATTACAAAAATGTGCAGTTTTACAACAGCTACAATTTGAGTCCAACATGATCAAAATTGGATGAAAATTTCAAAGGTCCAAATGACCTTGATATTATACCTTTAGATGTCACATGTAAATTACAAAAATTTGCAGTGTTACAAACATATTAATTGAAGTTGGATTGGTTACCTGTACCTGTAATTGTTTTGGAGATATTCAAGATTTAAATTTTCAAAATGGCCCTAATTTTCATAACTTTCAAAACCGTTGAACCTCTTTACAAAAACTGAAGACTCATGCCAAGTTTCGAGTTTCTACCAATAATACTTTTCAAATGAAATGTCAGACTACCTGTAGACAAGAAAAAAAGAAAGAATGTGTTGGCACACAACTGATTGAACAATTGAATCTGCACAACGGTTTGCAGTACTTTCTCAAAACACTGGCAAACAAGTCTGTCCCTGCACTGCTCCTGTATTGTGCAAGTTTATGACACCTCTGGCTGGCAGGAGGCAGGTAATGAGACGGTGATTGAAATGCCATAAATTTTTGTTTTGATTTGTCCACTTTAAAATGAATATATTTTACACAGTAATTTTTTTACTCTTGAAAGCTTATATACATGTATAAAATTATATTTTAAGAATAAATTGCTATTACTATTACGTTCATGTGTTTATATAAATAAAACACATGCCCATATATGTTGGGGGCTCATACATAAACAGGCCATCATATAAACTTGACCATGGATATAATGACATGGACTTGTGACTTACATTACTGTACTTATGATTTAGCAGTCATACGGATGTTCACATACTTAATATACCTTTCCTAAAGTTGACCACATATTAGCATTGTGTGAATTTAAGTTACTAGGATCTAACAATACATGGTAAAAAACAGGGACCCACATGCTCTTTGCATCACATATTAGTATTACACTTCATGACAATATCATAAAATGGATATTGTCTTATGATTAAATGAAGGAAAGCTTTTGCAGAATTAGAAATGTTCAAATACTGAATAAAGAAGAAATGGCATTCCATCATATATATATATATATATATATATATATATATATATATATATATAAGAAAATTTGCCCGAAATATATGTGTGTACATTGTTGTCTGCACTCAGGTATTCAAGTATTTTACACTGGTGGTACATCACAGGGACTCCATGGAACGGGAGAACCAGAGGAAAGTTACGAGTTCCACATGGAGCCTGATGAGCGCATTGTCGGTGCCATCGTCAGATCTGGCTGGATGATCGATGCACTGACTTTTTTCACAAACAAAGACCGACAATTTGGGCCCTATGGAGGACCGGGAGGGGAAGCCAAGTTTGCCAATCCCCCGGAAGATGTCAGATATCCGTACCTGGCATACATCAGTGGATGTGTGGTGGAAAGCCAGGGCACACTGGGGATCACAAGACTGAAGTATCAGTGGGCACACTACAAGTTTGAGGAGGACTCCTCTTTGACTGTGTCAGATCATCTTGAAGATAGTGATACAGATTGGACAGATTCAAGTTGGGAGTCTCTGGAACTAATGTATCAAGATTAAGATTGTTGACAAGACTCACTTTTTATTGATGAAAGTTCAGTGGCTGAACAATTATGGGTTTTGAATGTACATTGGTTTACAAGAGTGTTATATATGAATTGGAGATGAAGAATGAATGCATATTGTTTAATGGTGCTTATTTTCAATGTGTAACAGTGTATAATGTACAAACTGGTCAAACATGAGGAAAATATCAGCGTTTAATGATCACAACGTGCATCACTGATCATAGACTGAGAGCTGCAAAAGTCTTATGGCCGGTTGTAGACGTCAGTGTTAAGTCGGTGTTGAGTTAACCCTGGATTTAACCCGGAGTTGATTTTTTTCCATTTGCACACGTCAGGTGTTGTGTTACCCTGAGGCTGAACCCTGAGTTAACACTGAACCTGCCTTCTGCTTGGTTTAACACCATGGTTAAAAAGTGTGATTCACCAATGAAACCTAATAAAAGTTGTTTTTTGTGTTTCTATTACATAAGATAATTTTGTATGAATGCGTTCTGGCCACTGAAGGTGAATGGAAAGTCAGAGATAGAAATAGTTGGTGATCGAAATGGCTGCTATCTAGAGTGGATAAATGACCTTTGAATGCTTTAAAGGCCGTTACCGAAGACAAGAATACTGCAGGATAGAAGTAATCCGTTTCCAAATACAATGATGACAGATTCGTCTTCCGTTTACGCTTTACAAAACAAGCCGTTATAGACATTCTACTGTTGGTAGAAAAACAGCTGCAACGTGTGCAGAAAAAGGAAAGTTCTATTCCGCCAGGTTTTTTTCTTTTTTTTTTTTATCTTTTAATATTACTGCAGTTCAATGGAAGTTTTAATACTAATTTGATTGGAGTACATATAAGCACTGTTAGCAGCGTGATGAAGAATTGCAGAAGAGCACTGGCTTCATTGTGCAGACAGCACATTTTTTCCCACAGTGCCAAGGTGCTAGGGTAGTTCAGGAATCATTTTGTGGTCCTTTAATTTTTATATTATTTTATGAAAAAGTTATAGATGTATAAACACACACATACGTAGGTATATACATACATATATACATTCAACAGAAATTATGTGTTGTTAAAATCAATTTTGTGTGACAGCGACTGCAAATGCTTATCTGACCTTGCATTTCTCATCGGCGTAGCAATCTGTGTTTTCATATATAAATATTCATGAAAAATTTTAGCTGTAATCCCCTCATTTTTTCTGACTGGGGTATAATGACCATGCAATTCTGTGTCATTATCAAATTCATTTGTGAGACAAGTTTTGCTGTAGTTTCACTTGCATTTTTAACTGTAAATTGCCTCTTTTTCTGTGTGTTTAGGTAAGACAAGATAATATTAAATTATTTACGTTTCTACTTTCATGAAATATTATTTGTAAACATTTTTAAAACATTCATTGTGTAATAGTCAGCAAAATAACCAACAAGAGCCTCTTTGGTTTTCCAGACAAAGATGATGCACATCATATTGAAAAGAACCTATATAAAAGAAGACATGAAAGCTTGTTACATTGGCTTGGCGGAAAATAGCCAAGCGAAATATATTAGCAGAACAAACAGATGGGGTTTTTTTATTATTCAGTTTACCAGTATGAGATGCTCATATGGACCAAAAATCTATGGTGTGTTATAATAATTTGCTGTCTTGCCACTGTTAGCTGTTATACTAAGACTTAGCACTCACTTTCTGGACGTCCATTTGTCCATTCGTATGTCAACCAATAACTGTTGAGCAGCATTATTTCACTCTATGGGCTTTGGTACAGCTGGCATACCTGGGTTCTTGACTCAGACTGACCATCTCAAAGTATATGCCATCACTTTTACTCTCCATTGATCACACTATGCAACCATGAAAAAATCAGTGACATCGTGTCATAAACTAGACTAGGCAGGACATTCATATTTTCTAATATAGTGTATGACAACCATTACTAAAGATATGCGTCAAGGCTGTCACAGTTCATTGATCAGATCATGCTTGAATGGCCATTGCGAAAAATGTGGAGAGTAAGTATCTCCCTATTAAACAAGGTTGTGCTTTCATGTTAAGGTGGAGGATCTATAGTAATCATCATCAGGTATATGTGCCATCATGTGGTACACTTTATTCCCCACAATATGCTTGATTTACCATTGAAAAAAAAAACTTTTCAGTGGTGTCTCATAAGATAAACAAGGTGGCTAGGACTTTCATGTTAGAGAATCTGATGTGTTATGTTTGGCAATATAGTTACATTCTTGGTGATGCTGGGGGGGGGGGGCGTTCATGCCCCCAGGGCAAACTAAAAAATTATATTCTATGCCATTCATGCCCCTAGGGCAAACTAAAAAATTATATTTTACGAACCATATCAGGCATTACATACATATATTATTTGATATGAAATGAATATATTCAGGCTTTCGCCACAGTGCACACACCATTAAAAGCACCCTTTAATTGGTCAGAAAATAAAGAGAAAGTTAACGTAAGATTTTGATGAACTGTAGCAGATAGTAAAACCACACAATGTGTGCAATTGTGGTCCCTCTATAACTCATATTATACACGAAGGTATCCACAGAGTCATGATGATACTTGTGACGTCACCAATGCATGTTGTTACACGTTCGAGACTAGTGTAATACTAATGCCAGCAAACTTGAATGTCTTATGACATCACAAAACATTCAGTAAAACTACAAAGAAGCATATACTTGGTTTTGAAATCTCAACTTTTGGTTTCTTCATGAAAAAGTATGGAAAACTTATGTGGTATATTGTGTGGCTCTGTATGCAGTTTTGTGCAGTTTTGTGTGGGAGGAGGGAGAGGAGCAGGAGCAAAGAGCGGTAAAACTATATACTGAATAAATTGCAAGATAAACCACTGAATTCCATTGCATATGTTTATTGTTGCTCTATAGATTTACATCTTAGATGAAACACAATGTATACAAATTTACCTCGGTTTATAATGACCATAGGTTTAAGTGGGGCCCGGGACAGAAGGTCAACAGACAAGAAGTCAAAACGATCGAAAGTTGACACAGCAAAATGTTGAATTGACAACAAGTCGATATTACAGAATGTTTACCAAATGTCAACAGAATGTCGACATATCAGTATCTGTATTGACTTACGAAGTTACGTTCAAGTGCCAGCCAAACGATTTTTTTAACCAATGCTATTTGTTTCCATATGAAAGTGAGGCTCTCTAATGACGTCGCCATATAGGGAATTTCCGAGAACCAGCAAACCATGTGATTACTTTGGCCAATTACAGTAGACACATCCAAGAAAATGAGGGGTGTCACTTTTTGTATTGGAACTTTAAAAAAGAGAAGCATGAAACAGTAGCACATTGCTAGATTTATTGCAGAGATTTTAAACCTTATATCATGTAATACATGTGGTTCATTATAGCAAAACTGAAAGCTTTAGATAAAGTGATAGAACTTTTACGTGTAAAGTAACGGATGTGACATCCCCCCCCCCCACATTTGTCAATGTCAAAAAGACCACAGCCTTTAAAAAGCAATTCCTGAACAGACAAATATGTGTGATATAAACCACAAGAGAGAGAGTGTGTGTGTGTGTGTGTGTGTGTGCATAAATACTAAGATGACACAAAATGATGTGTGTGTGTGTGTGTGTGTGTGTCTGTGTGTGCATAAATACTAAGATGACACAAAATGATGGAGCACCTGGACATCGACAGGATCAGTAGCATCATTGGCATGCTGCATAGTGCCAGTGGCAGCTAACAGGATGTCTTGGTCGGTGGTGACAGCTAGGCAAGGCCTTTGCAGCTGCTGTCGTCGCATCGATAGTACCTTTTTTGAACCCCTGGTTGGCTCCATAGTGCAAGAAGAGCCTTTTTTAACCTTTCTGTGACAGGAAACATGACTCCTGCTGATTCGGCCATATTTTAAATATACAAGGACATAAAACGAGGGAGGTCATTGGGAGCAAACAACTTTATTGTGCTTTATTGATAGTGCAAAAAACTACAGAGTCAAACTTTTGTTATTTCAATCTTTTCATTCAACCTTTTGTCCTGTCAACCTATTGTCCAGACAACGTTTTGTCCACTTTTTGTCTGTGAACTTTTTGTTGTGCACTGGCTAAATTGTCACAACCATATTGTCAAAGACATAGCGTTTATCGTAGGGGGCAGCCAGTTAGACTTGATTGTGTACAACTGGTGGTCAAACCTGCGGATTTGAGTAATCTGAGCCATAGAGAATCCAGTATGGGTAGCCCATTGAGGATTACATTGGGACCACGGGTAGTTGTTGGATTTTCATGTTTTTGCAAGGCTGTGCTTTGCAAAAAAAAGTGAAAATCCAACATCAGGTGATCCTGATGTTATCCCCAATTGGCCACCCATACAGGATTTTTTTCTGGCATGTCTTAAAAGGGTAAATGCGCACCAAATCGAATTCTACCGGAGAAATGAGTTTGAAAATGACGCCATTTTGAAAGTGGGAGGAGTTGGTATTTTATTAAATGCACCATGGCCTCTCATTGGTTTGTCTACTACTTAAAGCCAATGAGTGACAAATCAAATTAAAGATTACAAGTAAGACCTTTCCTTTCATACCCATGTAAGATAATGATAAAACTACACGAGTGTGAGTGCCTGGCCGTAAAATCTGCATGGCACAAGCGTCCTCTTCCTGGACCTAAAGAAGGCATTTAATACGGTGAACCACCCTATCATGCTTCAAAACTTAAGAATTATGGTATAGCTGGCATCGTATATGATTGGTTTAACTCATATTTATCTGGTCGGTCACAGCAGACTGTGATCAATGGAATGTGTTCTGAACCAAAGAATATAACATGCGGTGTCCCTCAGGGATCTATTTTGGGCCTGCTTCTATTCATCCTTTACATTAATGACCTACCATCAGTTGTCAGAACATGTCAGATCTCTCTATTTGCAGATGACACCGCCATATATTGCTCTGGGCTGGACCATGCTGAGATAGTGAGAACCCTTAATGAAGAGTTGCTCACTGTCTCAGGTTGGTTCCAGTCAAACAAACTTACTTTAAATGTCAAGAAGACTAAATTTATGCTTTTTGGCACCCCAAGTAAAATTAAAAAGCTTGAACCAGCACAAATACTAGTCGGCAATAAAGAAATTGAACATGTTTCTGCTTTCAAGTACTTGGGTGTCATACTGGATAGCACACTCTCATTCAAACAACATGTCGACTACCTTACCAAAAAGGTAAATGGAAGGATTGCAGTTCTTGGTAGGACCAGTAGATATCTTCCTCAGCATATTCTTTTAACACTCTATAAATCCCTTGTCACCCCTTACTATGACTACTGTGACATTATTTGGGATGTTGCCCCTGTACAGTTTAAAAATAGACTTCAAATTCTTCAGAACAAGGCATTACGTATAATAACTAAGACTAACAAATACACTCCGGTCCAAGAACTGCACAACGTCTGTAATCTTCCCATGCTAGACGACAGAAGAAAATATCACCTGGATATCTTTATGTATAAAGCTGCGAACAGTCTCCTACCAGTATCAGTTACACGCAACTTCACTTACTCCCATACCATGCATTCACATGCAACCAAAGCAGCCCAAAGTAACAATTTTCATATGCCTTCGGTCAACCTGAATTATGGTAGAAATACAATTGCCTACCGGGGGACATTAAAATGGAACTCCCTTCCGCTCGAAGTAAGGCAGCTTCCCTCCCTTTCCCTGTTTAAATCAGCAACTAAATCCCTCCATCAGTAATCCTTCATGAAAAAAAGGCTTCAAGCATCCAATGCCCATATGGCGTCTTGCAAGGAGGTATCATTAGCCCCAAGTTATTAATGACTATCTGTCAGATATTGGTGATTACTTAACTGATGATGTAGGTGTATTCCTTGATGAAATATTGTGTTATTACCTTCATTATGGTGATGAATTAGTTCTCTTCTGAGAGACAGAAGCCAGTCTTCAAAAGCAAATAGATATGCTAATGCAGTATTGCTAGAAATGGCATCTGATGTTGAGTCTTTCCAAAACCAAACAAAATGTGTTTAACAAGCAGAACTATGTCCCTTATATCTACTTAAATTATAATCTACTGGACGTGGTTCCACAGTTTAAATATCTTGGGATTATTTTGATTCGCATACACGACATGTTTTACAATCAACACCCTCCTCTTGGCCGAACAGTAAAGCAGAGCACTGTTTTGTAGCTTGAAAATGTATTGTGTTTCTCTGGGGAAGCTGTGCATGGATGTGACTTGGGGGTGGTTGATGATGAGGTACACTTTCTGGTCCAGTATCCTGTATTTGAGTGTCTAAGGGAGGAACTGTTTGGGAAAATTAGTGCATTTATTCCAGAAATTCATGAATTGAATACTAGTGATAAGTTCGTTGGAATCATGTCAAACAAATGCCCTGAAATAGATTTCTTTTGGGGTAAGTTCCTTCATATATGCCTCCCCAGGTTGATGCCATGTAACTATAATAAGTTATATTCATGTTATGTAAACACCTGTCAAGTATACACCCATGCATGTACATCCGGGATCTACCATTACACCAGTAGTGTATCTCTCCATTAATGTATGCAAGAGGCCTGGACAGATGGTTTTTTGGTGTATGTGCTTTGATAGGGCTACTGTACAGAATGATTGACACATTGTCTGGCTGTCTCTGAACGCTCAAGCCTTATACGGGG
The DNA here is from genome assembly GCA_964020975.1 of Hermodice carunculata. Lineage (NCBI taxonomy): Eukaryota > Metazoa > Annelida > Polychaeta > Eunicida > Amphinomidae > Hermodice > Hermodice carunculata. Next base: position 28,078,712 of record OZ026630.1, read on the forward strand.
TAAACAGTATTCTTGATGTACATACATTGATAAGGCCTCTTGTTCAGAATGGTTGACACATTGTACGTTTGTCTGCCCCTGTACAAGCGAGCCATCTGCATGGAAATTTGGTCTCAATGTAAATATATAAATAGATTAGGCCTAATGGTCAAAGTGTTGGCATGCTGTTCCCATCCAGATAAATGGGCAGATTTGTGGTGCTCGTATAATATGGTCCAATCAATGGAACCATCAGGTGCTGAATCGTCATCTTGACTGATTCTCTTGCCAGTTTTGGTTAAGCTGATCTATGCGCCAGTACACCAAGCACATGTACTTGATGTAGATACATGGATCACCTTGGACATTGAGATGCCATTACCATTAAGTAGATATTTAATTGTCAGAATGTGGCAGAAAACGATTGTGGTGCTCACAATAATGTGGCCTAGCCAGCAGAATCATCAGGTGATGAATTGTTGTCATATTTTAGGCAGCAGCAGAGTACCCCGCACAAAATGTAGTCAATATTTGCACATAGGCCTACACCAGTGCACCATATTAATTAGGTCAGTATACATGTAGATGTGAATGTTGTCAGGTAGTCTATCAGTCACTGCATTGTTTAGGTTCAACTGTAGCGCAGTGCACTTAAAGTAGGCTATGAAGGTATACAAGATTTAGTTGCACATTAGGCCTATGTATTTATCATTGCACTTTATAATTCGACTCTGAGGATAGTGAGAATTTTTTCTCAGTATGTTGAAACAAAGCTCGTCCAGACAATAGTGTTGCTGACTAAAATTACAGTTTCTTTTTATCGTGATCTTATTTACTTGCTTCCATTTATTTGTATTTTAATGGAAATGCATTATTTGTGTTTTGATGTCAACCTGACAATATCTTGTTGACACTGAATCTGTGCTGTAACTTGAATGTTTTTTGTACTTTGAATTCTGAATGTATTTGACTTCGATGTATTTGACCGATCGATCAATGGGTCAAGACTGACTCCTGTTTGTCAATAAAATTATTATTATTATCATTATTATTATTATCATTATTATTATTAATTGTTATTATTATTATTATTATTATTATTATTATTATTATTATTATTATTATTAGTATTATTATTATTACTACTACTACTACTAGTAGTAGTACTACTACTACTACTACTACTACGTCCGGCAAAAATGCCGATTGAAATTTTCTCGAAAAAACTCAAAAGCCTTGTGTTGAAATGCTTCGTACAGTGTCAAGAAAAAAAATTATTATTATTATTATTACTACTACTACTACTACTGCTAATGCTGCTGCTGCTGCTACTACTACTACTACTACTACTACTACTACTACTACTACTACTACTACTAGCCGATTGAAATTTTCTCGGAAGACCCCAAAATCCTGGTGTTGAAATGCTTCGTGCAGTGTCAAGAAAGAAAGAATATAACTAGGAGAGATGATTTGCTGCACAGCAAATCAGTGTGTGTGTCTTCAAAGCATATCGGTATAGCAATGTACAACCATTCCATAACACAGGAGTAGAAGTTGGAATGTCATCTCTATCTATTATAGCTTTGAAGTTATTCAAGATTTAAAATTTCTAAAGGTGCTATTCAGCATAATTTAAATTGCTACAACTTTTATTTTTAATTCATTAGGTGCCCTATGGTCAACAACCCCCAGTAGAAGTTGTAATGACATCTCTGTCTATTATAGTGTTGAAGATGTTCAAGATTGAAAATTTGGAGCACTGCTAATTAGCATAATTTAAATTGCTACAACTTTTGTTTTAGATTCATTACATGCATAATGGTCAACAACCCCCAAGTAGAAGTTGAAATGACATATCTATAATAGTTTTTAAAATATTCAAGTTTTAAAATTTCAAATGCTGCTAATTAGCATAATTCAAATTGCTACAACTTTTGCTTTAGATTTATTACATGCACAAAGGTCAATAACCCCCTAGTAGAAGTTAAATTGACATCTCTGTCTATAATAGTGTTGAAGATGTTCAAGTTTTAAAATTTCCAATACTGCTAATTAGCATAATTTAAATTGCCACAACTTTTGTTTTAAATTCATCAGATGCGCAATTGTCAACAACCACCTAGTAGAGGTTGGAATGACATCTCTATCTTTTATACTTTTGAAGATATTCAAGATTTAAAATTTCAAATGCCCCTAATTAGCATAATTTTAAACATCTTCATTCCTCTGTTTAAAACGGTCAAACTCCTTGTATGGATAATAATGCCAAGTTTGGAGTTTCTTTGTATAATAATGTCCGAGAAAAGTGTCGAACAAATTTGCTGGTAAAGAAGAAAGGAAAGAAAGAAAGAAAGAAAAAGAAAGAAAGAAAGAAAGAAAGAAAGAAAGAAAGAAAGAAAGAAAGAAAGAAAGAAAGAAAGAAAGAAAAAACAGAAAAGTGTGTGTTGACACACACACTTTGATGATACCACGGGTAAATTGTGAATGCAGTCATCATCTTATTTCCATTAGGTGAACACAGTTAAGAGAAGATATATTTTTTCGGGGACCTGACCTTTAAATTGCTAAAAAAAAGTATCGAGTAGGCGGGTCCTTTGGTCCCTTCTGGATCCGCTCCTAGCTCAGTAGCTGCCACTGCTAGTGCTAGTCCAGTGTAGGCCTACCAGGGTAGTGCTAGAAGGACAAACAATTTTTATTCGTGTTTGTACCTCTATAATATATATCTCTACAGGCAACATTGAAAGCGACAATTATTTCAAATTTTGGCGTTAGGTGTACCTTAAATTACTTAGGCCCCATAATACAATGCTGATTTCTGTAGGCCTACTTACTTGGGCCTGCTTGTTCATTTCACCCTGCTATCTCCGGTATTGTGCTAATATAAATGCCATATAGGCCTAACGATAACATGATTTTGGAGGGCGTTACACTTTTTCACTGGGCCGACAAAGATTCAATGATTAGCAGCCTGACATTGACACTGTCATGGCATTAGCATCCGAGCGAAACGAGGGTGCTGATGACAGTGATGGGCTACTAAAGTGTAACACCCTCCAAAATCATGTTGTTCTTGTTATACCTATAATATTGTAGGACATTGAGTGAACAGGCAGGGAGGACCCAGGGAGAGGCACTCAGCTAAAAACTGATGATGACGTCGAAAACGCGTGCATACCTGGGGTTGTTCACCGTCACGTTCAAAAACTTGAATACGGTTCATGTGAATTTTGGTGTGCAGGCCTCATGTCATGATGTGAGACCATGTGGGATGAAATTACAAGGATGTGGTCAAACTAGTGAACAGAAACCCGGACATGATCGACAGTGTATGCTGCGTTCATGTGTGTACAAGGGCCAAGGACGGGTCGTGGTTATTAATTCTATCCGCATCAAAATAGACAGTCGACAGTAACAGATCGTTTTCACAAAACCAGCTAGAAGCTACCTGCGCAACATGAGTGGATCAGCCATGGGAGAGGTGGTGATGAGACGCAAAACCCCTAGACCAGTCTCCGCAATACGGCGAACAGGGCGGCTTTCAGAACTGAGAGGACGGCTTTCAGAAATGAGAGGAGCCGATGCTTGGAGTGGTCGTATCAGTTGTCTCGTGACACCAAGTAAGCGACGGAGTACTATGCTATTTCAATACCCGCATGACTTTACAGTTGAACTTCCTGTAGAGGATATAGAAGTGGAAGAGGAAATCGTTGCACACCCGGCCTCCCGTTCACAGGATAATTCTGAGGAGTCCTTGATGTTGAAGCAGTATGTTCAAGCGCTGCAAAAAGTTCAGAAAATGAAAACTGAAATCCATGAATTTCACTGTGAAACTATCGGAATACTGTCAGAAATGCGTGCCATGGAACGAACGTTGACCAAAATTGAACCGCGAATTGAACAAACGAATCAGGATTGTAAAACTTTCCTTCATGACCTGGAGTTAGATTGTTATCTGGACAATATGATTGCAAGACTTGTTGAATATGACCGCAATATGCATCTTGCTATCTATGAACTTCCAGAGTGTCCAATGCCAAAGTACACGGTCAAGAAAAAGGGGAAAAAGAAGCACAGATTTCGGAATTTATTCCACAAACACAACACAGTAAGCCCGGGGAGTTCTTCGAGCACGCCATCATCAAGTGGTACCGACAACTCCGTCTTAAGCGCAGCATCATCTACGTTGGCTATAGGTACTTTGGCCATGGGACCTATTGGCAGATCCCGCTCAAATCAGGAACATTGGCTTAATTGTGACGCCTTGGAGGAACTCGAGCAGCCACTATCACAACAAGCACTGCCTATACTTTAAAAACAAGTTTTCCCACTCAAAGGTTTATATGGGCATACATATGTGTTTTTGGAATTGAATGTTGACCATATAATTGTTCCTGGTTGTGGGCTTATATACTTACATACAGATCACTTAAGTTGGTATTTTATTTACCCTTAATGGCCCCGTTATTGGCGTTTCGCAGCAAACAACGAACATCCACGTTAGAACTGAGCTTGTATTGGTGTACCCTTCACCTATACATGTACTTCTCTGAAGGCGTTCCACATGAAGGCTACTCATGTAGGCTTGTGACAGCCTGGTATTTCTGTTAGATCCCGTCGGTTGGCACCATGCAAGATTTTGCTCTGTACGTTTTCTCATAAATATAATTCAGGCCTCCTATGCAATGGAACCCATAAAAGCCGTATATGCTATAAAGATCCATATTTGTAAATCTAAGCTACAGAAGCATGGACATTGTCAATATATAAATATACATCTTTATTCGTACAATGTAGTACACTTTGTGTGAGAAAAAATATTATGTGCATATATTAGGTATTTATCAAAGCCTGTACGGCCTATTATTGGTTAACTCATTCCATACCAGTCCCTGATATTTACGTATATTTACCAAGATTTAAGGCGGCAATGACATATTTAAATTCTTCATGAAAAGAGCTTTCGTTCAAGTACCAACATGCCTATGATCTTAAGTCAGTGGTTCTGACACTGCCTGGCAAGTCAAGGACAGCTGCAGCATGACTTGCCAGGCAGTGGCAGTGCCAGAACCACTGACCAAGGCCTTTCACCATAGTAGTATTATTTGTTTAACCCATTCCATACTTAGTATGGAATGAGTTAAACAAATGATAATTTGTGCAGTTGGGTGTTTGCTGAAACCTTTCGAGATGACACCATTTCAGGATTGAATTTTTAATAACTTCACACTTGAGGAAACAAGCTGTCCCCCTCCTCCTCTCCTCACTCCTCCCGAAGTTGATGTCATCTGTTGGTTTTCAGTGTCAGTTGGTTTTCAGTGTCAGTTGGTGCTTACATATGAGGCTACCAGCATGGTATGTATCTGTGGGACGACTGGCCTGTCACAGCCTCAGATTTTAATTAACGAAACATTTCTTTCTATATACAATACTTGAGAACCTATAATACCACATATATCTCGTCAAACATTCACTGAGAGGCCTTATAAAATCATTACAATTAATGGACCGTTTGTTTTCGATACATTGGATTTCACAACTTTACAATAGACACGTATCACACATAAGAGCAAGCATCGTATGGTTATCTACAATTTACAAATAAATTTTTGTCATTCATAAAAAGAAGAAATAGAAAACAACAACAAACCGCAATTGCCCACTAGAAAGGGTATCTTTATACATGCAAACCTGTGCTAGTTTCTTGTGTCATATATGCCCGACAAACCATATCAAGACTCTTCATTTAGGGGACGAGATGGTCAACTGCCTCATACTTAAACTCAACAGTACCCGGCCTTCAGTAAGTGAAATATACAGACTGAGCGTGCGTCAGTCAGCAACACGCTGATGCACCTTGTCTGGCGCATCCGTTGTTGTTCAAGAATTTGTATCACACCTCGGCAACCAAATCATGAAGTTTGAGGACCCCAAAATCTGGATGCCAGAGTAACAATTCAATGTGGAGGAAGCCAATTTAGCTTTTTTAGTATAATGTACATAGTAATTGTGGATGTTTTATGAGTCTCATTTTAGTCATCATGCATCGCGGAACATCTTGGAAACATGTTTGCCTTGGAATCACCTTGACGCCCATTTCGTTCAGGTATCCAGGACACGAGAAACTATACACAATACCCCTATGATCTGGAAAGCCTTATTTGTCTGCTCTAGGCCTCCCGTAAATAGGCACTTCAATTATGAAAATGTATACAAGTGAGGGTTGTTATAGTTATAAGTTCAGGAGTCATAGATTAGCTGGCGAATTCACACGTAAAGCAATGTTATGATGTTCATTGCTTTCAAGTAGGGCCCGAATTAGTACACGGGGGATAGTTTTAATGATATAATGAACAAAGTTCCTGAACTCTCTGCACCAGTTTGTGTCTGAAAAGGAACATGTAATTTAGCCTTCTCATGAGATAATAGTTTAGGCAGACTTGGAGGTTCATAAGTCCATGCAGCCGCTCGTTCGAAGAAAGTAAATCTGTCCGTGCATGAGTCTATTTATTCTGTGACACTTGATCGATCATGGATGCTAAGCTAGCGAACCACTACCATGATGTGAAACTGGAAATACATAATTAGCAAAATTAACTTTCAACAGGATTATTTGTACTGGGTTCCATGCATATACAGTTAAATGTGCCTATTGAAACCTGCCCGTAAAGAGATCACTCCTCTCTTACAACCATCTTGCTGCAATGTGTTTGTTTAGGCTATAGGTACTTGTGTAAGTGTTTTATTCCGTCAAGACCACTCCCCTCTCAAGGCCTATATCTGCTTCACTCCATTAGGTGGTCTTTACGGAGAAATTTTGTTCTTTTGTCCTAACAAATATTTAATTTTCGCAAAAGTTGATGTTACTCGTCAAACTGGAGAAAGACGCCGAGGGAGGTGTTCCAAACAGGCATGGGAAACACCTGTTTTATAGCATAGCCGATTGTCACGATTAGACAGGCTTCACAACATACAGTGTGCATGATAAGAAAGGGCAACCACTTCACATTAATTTATGCTGATGATACTTAATGCCGTAAAATAAATTCAAATGGTGTGATTACATCAAAATATAACTTTGATAGGTGATAATAAAAATGCTTTCATACAGAAAAGAACATCAAAAAGTCTTCCCCCCCCCCCCGCCCTCACAAGCCAGTACAAAAAGAGATCGTCTGCAATCATTTGCCTGAAAAAAGCCCATTTAGATGGGTTTATATGCTGTGTTTTCAATGACCACTTTTCTTGAACAGTTTGCCTGAGAAGCATTTAATCTGTGTTGGAAATACAAATTATGTTTACTCCCAGACATGTCGCATCCAATACTACTTACTAGTTTGAGTCCCCCAGTTCTTTCTGTTTCATGCGTCTTTCTGATCTGGTAGTGGTGACAAGATGTTCCTCTGTTAACGTAACGGTTGACATAAATATTGCACTCTCCTCATCAATGTCACTCACTTTAACTGACTGCTGTGTTTTCTTCTCTGCATCCTGCATGTCTCGTAGATGGGCCTGCCATTCATTGAGCACGTAATCAGTAAAAATGACTTGTTGGTGGTTTGTCATTGTATAATCTATCTCATCTGATACTCCTAAAATGTTGTAATGATTAAGTTAAATCTTTATCTTGCTTGTCGAAATTAGTGGAGTTTATAACACTGTCTACTCAAAGCCTCTGCCCAGTTATCCCCACTTCTTTGTGCGCTAGTACAAAGCAACACAACACCCATGACAGACGCTAAATGAGATAATAGGCGTCATCACCAGTTTGTATTCTTGCTGCTTCTGCTTTCCAACTTTGAGTTTCATCTTTTGTTCGTCCTACCATTGCAGAATGTGTGGACCTTGTCTTCTGCAGTTATTGTGGCGGCCACAGCGAGCTGCTCAGACTCCAAACTTCGGTTTGAAAGTTAAACAGCATATTGTATTGAGTGTACAGGCGTGACAGTCCCTAAGTACTTGAGCGTCTAGTTTATAACATCTATGAGTATCTAACCTCTAACAATTTACGTTCTACTAAAAACTCTGGTTTTAAGAAAAACGATTCCACTATTAAATCAACTTGTTAGCATACTTTATATTATTTACGGTGGCCTTGAGTTTGGTCATGAGGCGGGCATGGTTTTCCTGGACATATCCAAGGCCTTTGACAGAGTTTGGCACGCTGGCCTACTTTTTAAACTGAAACAATTGGGGTTTGAAGATCCTGTGTGACTATAGAAAGCTATCTCTCAAACCTATTTCTACGTGGTACTATTGGAGGACAGACCTCATCCTGGCTCCCTATAGAGGCTGGACTGCCCCAAGGTTCCATCCTTGGTCCCCTACTTTTAACGACATCACTGTCAACATTACCTGAGACATCCGTTTATTTGCGGATGATACCAGTATTCTTGAAATTGTCCACGAACCAACGGCCACAGCTGAAAGCCTTAATTCTAATCTTGTACAAATGCATCATTGGGGCAAGCTCTGGCGGACGACATTTAATGCAATAACATCTATTTCGATGACCTTCTCAGCTAAGGGACACAAGCCAGATCATCCTCCCCTACTTCTTAGAAACACACCGATACTTGAGGCTACTCAACGTACACATCTTGGAGTTACACTTTCAAACAGTTTGTCATGGGACCCAGCACATAACACGCATTGTCGATAAAGCCAGCCAACGGCATGCTCTTCTACGCAGACTCGAATACAAACTCTCCCTCCAGACTCTCATACGGTCGTATAGTGCTATGATTCGTCCAATCCTCGAATATGATTGTGTCCTGTTTGACAACTGCACTGAAATCCTGTCACAATCTATAGAAGCTGTGCAGTATGAGGCAGCCAGGATCTGCCTTGGCGTAACTAGATACACTCCACGTGTCTTATTTCTCGAAGAACTTGAATGGCAAGCTCTGGCCAATCGAAGGAAATGCTTTAAACTTATTCTTTTCTTTAAAATGTACAATAGGTTGATTCCACAATACCTACATGATCTCGTTCCGCGCGATGTTGCATTCACTACTGGGCGTCTATTGAGAAATCGTGCTGAATTACGCCAAATTAGGTTTACCACCAATGGTTTCGGCGATTCATTTGTCCCGTCTGCTATCAAATTATGGAATAACCTCCCGGTTGATGCTCGTGTCACCTATTCCCTGCCTCAGTTCAAATCTAAACTACATCTATTACTCTTAAATATTGACCAAAAGCCCTCATACTTTAAACATGGAAGTCGTTTCCTGAACATATGCCATACGCAGCTACGTCTTAACTTCTCTGTTTTAAATGCCCATCTATATCACGTCAATATCCTTCCAGCCTCAGCGTGTGCAGGCTCTCATCCTATGTGGAAGTTCACTGTGCAAAGGGTCCGTCTACTGAACAGAGTGCCACTTAATCGCTCCAGGTGTAAATCCGACTCTAATAGTTCAGTGCTCTAGTGATAATTTATTAAACATTCTCTTGAAAGGTAGTGAGGATTTGCCTGACACCGATAATGTATTTATCTTTGAGGCTGTTCAGACATTCATATCAGAATCTAGACATTTCATTTACAAATTGGTGTATGACCTAATTATCAGTCTCCATTATTTGGCATCAACTGTATTATTCCTGTACAAGTTGTGAATTTAGTCTTCTGTTCTCGTCCAGTGTGTACTGTATATATTCCTCTGCGTCCTTTTATGTACTAGAGAGCCTCCAGATTAGTGTCTGCATACTATTAGGAAATCCAGAGAAAATAAATATGTTTCTAATAATTACTGTATGGCAGGCTCCTAGGTTTCTCTTTGGTGAAAAAACTCCGTACTAAAAACTGCGTAACGATGTCATCATTTTCCTTTCCCTATGCTCTCCGTGCAGATCCAAATGCTCGGTTGAACAGCAATCTCTTCATATATATATATATATATATATATATATATATATATATATATATATATATATATATATATATATATACATACATATATACATACATACATATATACATACATACATACATACATATGTATATATATATATATATATATACACACATACATACGTACAAAGGAATAGGTCCTACAACCGGTTTGTGGGTCATGCCCATTGTCTGCGGGTCAATTGTACTCCTCAAACCACCGGACTTTGGGCAGTATATACCAAGAATAGATTACCACAGTTTCGGGGCATTTATAGTTTCCCATAATATCTGGACAGATTTGCTAATTTGTACATTTCTGAAACCCCTTAGGTAGCACATTGAATTAAAGGCAAACGTGGTTTATGGACATTTTTCAACTGCCCATAAACGAAACAACTGCCCACCATACGGTCTGAGGATTACAATTCTGCCCATAAACCACCCAAGACCTAACTACATATATATCATTACAGGCAATTAAGCATAACTGATTGAGCCAATTAATGGATTTCATGTGGTAGAATCGTGCTGATTTTTTTAAGTAATGGCACTTTTTTTGTTGTGAGGCGTTTGAGAATTTTCCGGAGACATGCAGAATACATGGTGGATAATTGGTACACAGTGGGCATTAGTTTTGACAGCTTCATCTCTGGAAGCAAATTGTAATTAGCAAAGTTGAAAGGCTTTCAGTGGACAATTCATATTCTACTATTTCTAGTTTAAGACAATGCATCAGCTCCTGCAGCCGTTGAAAACAGAACAGATGAAGTTTCAGATCGTTAATAACTAAGTTGATATAGCTCCACGGGGGAATGATATTAATGACAAGTAAGCCTGAAACATGGGTACAGGCCTATTGTGAGTCCCCAACACATATCTTGTCAGTTCATTTTCCGATTAAAATTATGACAAAGCCTAATCTACTGTTTGAATCTGAAATCCTGTTCGGAGATGACACATATTCACAGGCCTATTATGTATATGTTGAGATTGTGACAACACAATAGATGCACATGCGTTGGTTTCAATGACTGCCCAGTCATAAAGCCAACTCTCACGCTTCTGTTGCCAGTCAAAAGAGAGAACAAAATAATCAGCCACACAGGATTTTTGAAGACGTCATCATTGAAATGAACAGCTTTTGTAAATCGGTTCAAGCCAAAATATCTCGACTACAAATTCAATATTTTAGCAAGGAGTTTCAATATGACAACTTACGCCATTTTTTTAGTCAAGACGTGGTCGGTGCACGTGCGAGTACATGAAGTTGTAGAAATGATAGGCCCAGCTAGCTTAAAAAAGGGTTTGATGATTACAATGGACTAGTTCAATTTGATAACATATATTTTGGATGATTTTAAAATATGTCCATGAAATAAAATGATACAGTTCAACGCAAGTTCCGTCCCAGCTTCAGCTGAAATATCTTCAAAATGTGTTTGATGGATAATACATTATAATAATTGTACCTACAAATGTGAGAGTTATTTAGCCTGTTCGTCCTGGCACCAAGGACACCACAAGTATGTTTAGGATCTTTCCTCATGGTATGTTTTAGTGGCTCATGGAGTGCAGAAGGTTGTGTAACTGAATGTACAAAATATTGATGTACAGGTGTTTTCCCGTCTTTGATTCATAGTAGGTAGCTTTGTTTTTTGTTGTGTACTTCTCCAAGCAGCGCTAGAAACTCGCCCTGGGAAGTAGGCGGCCCAAAAATCAATTTCTAGCCACCTTCGTATTATTATCAATTATTCAGTCTTAAAATTTTGGGCCACTGGTCATCATTTTCTTACAGTTAAGTTGACCAGTCACCTTTTTGGTGACATTTTGACACGGGGCCACTAGCTATTTGTGGTGCTGGCCAAAAATCTATGTAGCATCACGGACGACTCCGAGCTAGCTTCGGTGGATGAGTTGCGTCCGGTCAAAAAGATGCAGGCAAGACCAGGATGTCCCATTTCATATGCATCTGATGCACTCCTTGGACACCTATGTATTGTTTGCAGCTGGTCCTACGTCAGACAACGTTATTAGTGTACAATTTGTGTTGCTTTATATCTGCTAGTTCATTGTTTCCCGGCACGAGGAAGTGTCCCAACAAATCAAGCGGGCTGAGGTCAATTAAAGTATAAAATTAACAATTCCGCTAGTTCTGGGTATATAGGGGAGGTCAAAAGATAACTACATTGGCATGATATGACACTGAGTACACAATCCTTCTGCTGGCCAGGAGATGTTTATTCTCACGGCACTGACTAGATGACACAATAACTGTGTGGTAATGAAAAATTACTTGCACCCTGTGAACAGGTCCCTTTTGCCATTTGGCTCCTACATGAGTTATTGGCATTGCAGAGACAGGGGAAAGTAGGATAAAATGGGCTATCTAAGAAAACTTACTCAAACTGATTCATTGCCATGAAAAATACCATCCAAAATATATGTACACGGTAGAATGTTATGTCTCTCTATTATGGTTCTGAGAACATTCAAGATTTAAAATTTCAATTGTACCTTCTTTATATGATTGTCAACACACCCCTTCCTGCAACTGTCAGAGCAAATTTGATGCATGATAGATTTCACACAGAATTTGCAAATGATCATTCTCACTGATGCAAAAGAAACTCCGAACAAAAGCATGGGGTGGGGGTATGGAGCGATAATTCGAGGAAAAAAACACAAAACGTCCGTGTTTGTACCATTTGCCATCTGAACAGATTAGATAAACACGAACAAGTCTGGTGCCGTGTTGTCAATACATGGTTACTGTAGCTTTTTTTAAAGTGCACACTATAAAAAGGCTGGCAAAAGAGCCCTGGGCCAGTCACTACTACAATATTTTATTTATTTATTTATTTATTTATTTATTTATTTATTTATTTATTTATTCATTCATTCATTCATTCATTCATTCATTCCTTTTTTTATTTATTTATTTATTATTGGGTGGAGTGGGTCATACACGCCTCAGCGTGACTGACAACATGCGCCCTCACTTGGAGCAGTGGATACTTTACCACCACAAAATAGTATTTCACACGGCCTCATTTGCTTAAAAGTGATCAGGACATTTGCACCAAACGAAACTCTACCAAATCATTATGGAAGTGGATTTTTCTAATTTGTGTTTGTCTATGAATAAATGCACATTCACTATAATTCAATACAAGATTTTCAATGTGTGGATCTCTCGGGGTTTTTAACACCACACAACACGAATAAACAAGTAGCATTTGACATTGATATAATATTGGACCGACACCTCTTAGGTTTACAATGATATAAATACCCGCCGGTAGTTTCGGACCTGTATCCATATATCTGGGCAACCTTCTCCACTGAGCTCCAGCTTTACCCATCAGTTGCTCTCGGCTCCTCTGCCCAGTGCTGCTACTTAATTCATAGTCGGGGGGGGGGGGGGGCACCTCAGTGTCCAATTCAATATTACAATTATGGGGCCCACCACCACCAACAACTGGTAATTTCAAGGCATTGTAATTTCATTTTTAGATAATGGTCACACTGGAAAAGTCTCATTACATATTGTATGTTACATACATTAGACCAATTAATCTTTCCCTTAGCACTAATCTCACATACATTTTGGATACTATCTCTTCAAAATATCCAAATGGGACTAAGCCACACCAACTTGGATGCCATTTTGAAAATTACGGACTCCGCACCCAATGGTTTGTACTTGAGGATAATGATGGGACGATATTGGGGGTTTATAATATATGGAACCAAAAGTATATATTTTGCAAATATTATACAACGTCAATAATGATAGGATAAAGCTGTTTTATGCTGTATATTCTTTATTGGGCCTCCTACTATCTATCAATCCTAGCCAGGAAAATATTCGAAAGCCAGCCCATGAATTAACAACGATCATCAACAAACAATGTAAGACTACGTGCCAGCATATTGTGATCGAATACGATAGTGTGCAAACTCGGGTACATTTGATTGCTAGTGTGTTCAGTCCACTTCGTTCATTTTCATCCATGCACATTGCAAACAGTGCTGAAAACAAGTGGCTGTGATTCACTTTGATATCAAACTCAAATCTACTTTTGTACGACTGTCCCACAATGCATTGCGCCATGTTCAAAATGGCGCTCACCAATAATGTATACACGTGCATGATTTGCCAGGGTATCGTATCACATTTGGAGTGTAACTAACGAGAATAACTGCTTCAGACACAACCGGGCGGTCAGATTAAAGTTAAGATAGTAAGACCTGTTTAAAAAAATTCTTGAATGACCGTTTATCCTGTTCAGTTGGAACCTAGCAAAATATTGCAATAACAATTACCAAACAACCATATCTATGCAGCTATGCTGTTTTCCCAGCCCAAGTTAACCGTTCAGAAAAGTTCAAATAAAATGCTATGTTGTAGTTGACTTTGCTGCAAAATAACGGCACATGATATCCACTTTTTCGATAAAATCTTTTAGGGTCGATCAAAATTAATTTATCAGGGAATTGCGGCTTGAAACTTTTTTTTTTCTAAGGTGTTATGAAATTTGTTTAGGGTCGGGCATTTTCATTAGGGCCAGTCGGGTTACCGGAACCACGCACATATTTCGGTTAGGCCTTAGGTAGCTTGGACATTTGTTGAAACATGTTTAAAATGGATGTTCTTTCCCCTTTTACACATTACCTCCTTTGTTGACATCAGTTTAATTTGTTGCCTGGGCACAGCCACAGGCACTTGTGATAAAAGAAAAATGTGCAAGTATAAAAAGCTGGCAGAAGTCTTAATAACAATATAATAACTGCTCCTCTCCTCCTTGTCTGCCATGTTGCACACCTCGGGCATCACAGGCTCGGAAGCTGATGGAACAGTGCTGCCACCTGGTGTTCGGTATTTTGTATGGACTGACGCCAGCAGTTTCTGGAGAAACACAACAGCTACTGCCCTCTGTGAGTAGGACAAAACCACAAATACTACTTGCAGTTTTCAGAAACCCTGACGGTCAGTATTAGTATTTGATTCTAGCTTTCTTTCTTTCTGGCTTCTCTTCTTCCATTCTTTGCTTTCTTTCTGTTTCCTTTCATCATTTGTAAATTCTTTCCTATTTGTTTAGAGTTTAGGGAGATCTACATGGGTGTGTGATACTAGTTTCAAACTGTGGAGGTTCCTCGACGTGACAAACCGCGAACAAAACCTGGAGAGCCAGAGCAGCGGCGACGGTGAGAGTGAAAAGGACCTGGAAGAATATCAAATAACAGCTGGCCGTTACGCCCACAATATAGCTATGCATCTTTTTTGTCGTGCCTGTTTTATTTCACTTTCTCCTTCTCTCTTCAATCGTTTATAAAACGGAACATTTCAATACTTGCTTCACTTTGCCGCTGACCTATTATAAAAACTTTTTTGACATAAACCTGCTTACAAAGGAATGTTCTACACAATCCAACAGAAAAAAATGACACAGACTAGTTTGCCACCCAGATGAATCCAGCTTAATTGACTGTCAGTGTTAGCAGGTCAGTCTTTGATCAAACACGATATTTTGATATTTTCAAGTGCACAACCCATCTGCTTATTCTATCCACTGTACTTCCCCACCATGTGTTATGACTGGGTATTAAGAATTGAATGAAATCAAGATACCTACCCAGCTAAAAACATTGTACATGCTCCTGACATATTAACATTTAAAAATAAGTTAGATTCACATTTTAAGGACCATCCAGTTTTGTATACTTATAGAGCACTAGATCATCCTCTTAAACCCAATATGACAATTGTGTAATGAACTGTGAGCAGCTTAAATGGAATAACATTTCCTACCAAGCCGTAATTATCTAATCTAATCTAAAGATATATATATATATATATATATATATATATATATATATATATATATATATATATATATATATATATATATATATATATGTGTGTGTGTGTGTGTGTGTGTGTGTGTGTGTGTGTGTGACAAAAATTGGCACAATTTTGGAGAAAATGAAAGGTGGAAGGTGTGATCCAACAGACATGGTTAATTTATGCTGGTGCCATCGAACAGTTTGAAGAATTCATATATTTGATGTCAAAAAAAGTAAAGATGTATTAGAACTAGACAGAAAAAAAATGGTAGGAAACATGATGTCGAGATCCTGGTGAGGAATAAAAGAAATTAGCCTTTATATCAATACAATGTTCATATGTGAAAAAGTAGAGACATAAATAAATGGAATGTGTACAAGCAGTCACTTAATGCAAAAAGAAAAAGAAAAAAGAAAGAAAGAAAGACAGAAAGAAAGTAAGAAATAAAGAAAAAGAAAAAATGTATTGAAAGAAAAGAAAAAAAGCGGAAATTTGAAAATAGTATTAACTAATTGGAAATTTTTGTAGAGATCAATAAATCAGCATTCTGGTACGTTTATGATCAAGAATGCGAGTGATCAAAATCTGAAAGTAGTTACCCGGCTCTGTGTGGTCCAAGAGCCGGGCGCTGTCGTGTCTGAGGTCAAAAGGTTTGATCATGCCGTTTTGTTCAGAATTTTGTGCCGGATTCGAAAATAAAACTGTGTTTTGCGGCAGCTGATGGGTGCTCTGTCTATATATTATAATGTAAATTGGATCGATATTGGAACCAAAAAAAGGACGGAAAAGCCTACAATCCTCCAATTTCCTATAGAATCAACATTTATTGCTCTATTTCCACGGTGTTGTTGTCAAATTGTCAGGAACAAACACCCTAATGAGATAAAAGCATTATTTAGTTGTGTTTGTAATTATATATTGAAAACTCGTGAAAATAGTGCTGAAAATCGGTCCAAAATGGCTCAAATTGGGGTGATTTTTTTTTACCCAATACACTGCTGCTACCGCCACCATCAATTGTCTGATATTTCTCATCCAAATCTTAAAATTTTCCTTGGTTAACAAGAAAAATAAAATGTATGTTTGAATGATTATTTCTTTGGAAAATACTTCTGGAGTTTAAAAATACCACATCCAAAAAATTAAAAACCATCATGGTTTCGCTATATATTGCAGATATTTAGGCAAAATATAATATAAGGAATAGGTTTGTATCTTTGTTTAACCATTGTATCTGCTGGAGTTTAAAAATACCCCATCTCAATAATTAAAAACCCTTATGGTTTCGCTATATGTTGCAGATATTTAGGCAAAATATAATATAAGAAATAGGTTTGTATCTGTTGTTTAACATTGTATCTGCTGGTACATCAGAAAGTGACATTACGGCGAGTCATGTTGACCTGGACGAGAAATTTTCAGGCAGGAATAGTGATTTTTTTAAACTGAATAGAGTTTTCACCCATCATACTTTAGTGTCTGGATTTTAGTGAAAGAGTGCTTTATGGAGAAAAAATAACAAAAATCCTTAACGTCAAGTCCTGTCAGAGCGAGAAAATTGTTTACAATTCTGCTTGTCCAGAATTTATAAGTGATTGTCGAATTATATTGAATTGCCACAATAAAATTGCTTTTCTTCAGATCTAACTGACACAATTTTTGATACAAATGAACAAAGTACGCAGAATTTGTGATTCCATATGCAACTCTTGTCAATGATTTTAAACATAGCTGTGACTTCAACTTGTAGTACATATGTAATGAAAATTTTATGAACTTGTCCATAGGACAAGTAAAGATTGACAGTCACTTGTCATTAAAAGGATTTCGCTTGTGACAGACAACAGGGTCATATGAATTGTCATACCCTGCATGTATAGTTACTTGTGGAACACATACACACCTGATATAATATACATTGTAAATCTTAGATATTTTTTACCAAATTGTCACAAGCTTTAGTACTTTATGCGTAACAAGACAACATTAACCAGGCAGATTTTATCAATTACTGTTTCCCTCGTCAATTTCACAATTTGATCCTCAAAAAGTATGTGGTAAATAAAACTAACTGACGCTATAGGGTAATATCATTTATTGTATTTATGATATTTGTAACAAGCAGTAAAAGCTCTCGAGCAATAAAATGTCTGTTACGCCACTATTGATATAAACCCCTGTATTATTTCATATTGTTTCCTTTTACTTTTCTGCACAAATCGTGTGCTTTTGACTGTAGAATTTTTCATTTTTACCTCAGCTGAATAGCTATGTGTATAGGATATGTCCTTCGTCCGTCGTGCCTACTGCATCATCTGGCGTTAACAATCGACTTCTCCAAAAACCACTGGTCATGCTCCAGTGAGTTTTGAACTTTTTACGAATACTTTTGTTCTTTTTGGGGGGAAGGGGAATCTTACAAAATCTTCTTCTCTGACACCGCTCACCCAATTACTTTGATATCACACAATATCACTGTTAGGGACCCCTGATTCTTGAATTATTCACCAGGTGGCGTTGATATTTTTTCTATTTTTTAAAGATTTCTCATGTGTTTTCGGTATTTTCGACTTCTTCTCCAGGATCTCCACTTGGATTAAGCTGAAACTTAGTGTTTTCAGCTTAGTGGAAATGTTCCTTGTTACAGGCTCAAACAATGTCGTTCACAGGGTGGCAATGTTATGGAAGCCTGATTTTTCGCTTGCTTGTGGTCCAAGCCACAAGCATGGATCGTTGACATGGCAACCACCGATTTGTGAACAGGAGCATTGTCTTGGTAGAACAGGACTCCTTTAGTGACAATTTCCCGTCGCTTAGCTTTTATAGCTTCTCGCAACTGTCTCAGTAGGTCAGAATAATATCTTCCATTGATAATCTGGCCTTTTTCAAGATAGTCAATCAGCACAATGATACCCTTGGAACCCCAAAAGATTGAAGCCGTCACCTTTCCAGCAGAAGGAACCGACTTGACTTTTTTGGGTGCTGGTGATCCCGGATGCTTCCATTGGTAGACTGAATTTTGGTTTCTGGTTCAAAGTGTTGAGTCCAGGTCTCATCCATGGTTACAAATCGGGCCAAAAATCACCGGGATCTGCTTCAAAACGGCATTAATTATCACGGGAGGCCAGGAATCTAACACGTTTCTGATCCACTGTCAAGGGCTTTGGCACGCATCTTGCACAAACTTTTGTCATTCTTAACTCCTTTGTGATAATGTGCTCAATCCTCTCATGAGAGATGCCCACAACACTGGCAATATGTGGAGCGGTCAATCTTCGATCAGCCATAACCATATCATGCGCCCGGGTAATGTTTTCGAGAGAGGCTGCTGTTTAAGGCCTTCCTGGACGCGCGTCATCGTCAAGGCTCTCTCGGCCACGCAGGAATTCCGCAACCCACTTCTCAACAGTGGAAAAGGAATTGGAGCATCATCCCCTAAAGTTGAGACTATGTTAGCATGTACCTGTGTTAAGAGTTATGCAGTTGCAGATAGTTAATGACTGCCCTATAGCCAGTTTTGTCAATATCTGGTGATTTCAATGGGTAGGTACACCAGATGGTCTGGAACAAAGACACTAATCACACTACAGTTGCGACCCTTCTGTCTATGATTCATTAAATGATTGTACTTGTTGGTGGCAAAAGTTTGTTTCAATCCGATTGAGATATCCCACTTAGGCTTAGAACTTTTTCAGCCAGACCTCACAGAGTGATAATATGGGGTGGGCCTGCGAGTGATCTGTTGACACATTGATTTCATTTGGAAGAAATTAATACATCACCTTCACCGTTTTGACAATATTGACTTTGTATCTGTCACCACTCATTTATTGGCACAATTCTGAGTCTTGTAACAACTATGTACATGAATCACATCACATATGCCATTTCATTGAAGTCCTTTAGCTGTTAAGGCTCTGAAGTAACCCTAATGTGTGTTATGCAGGTTAAACAGGCTTCGGGCATCATGATGATGATGATGATGATGATGATGATTGTCAAAATTGCCGAAAAGTCTATAAAGGGATAGTGTGAAATATTTTAAGGAAGATTGCTGAAAGTTCTAAGTTGGCTTTCAGAGGTTAAAATATATGACTTGCCAAGCTCGTATCAAGACGCAATCTAGAAACGGAACTGATTTGCTTCAAAACAAATGCTTCTGTGTGCCTCCAGAACTTGCATAAATTTAAATGCTATAACTTCTGTTTGTGGTTTATTGATGTGCTCTCAGTACAAACCTGGGAATGGCACCTTTGCCTGAAATAGATTTGACGATATTCAACATTTAACCTTTTCAGCTACTCCTTATTACAATGCACGTAACTTTTACAACTTTCGCTCATGGTTCATTGGATGCTCCTACAGCACACACCTTGAAATTGAACTTGCAACGGCATCTCTACCTATAATAATTTTGAAGATATTCAACCTTGAAGTTTTGAAGTGTCCATAATTAGCACAAATTTAAATTCTACTACTGTAATGTGTCTAATGGACTTCCGAGACCCAACAAATGTACCGAGAGAACGACATTTGGGCCTTTATAATGAACAATTTGGAAGCCAGAAGAGATTGAAATTTTACAATGACTCTAATTTGCATATTTTTAACCAGTAGGCTATTTTGAATTTTATCAAAATTTCGCCAAAATAGCTACATCCATGCCAAATTTGAAGATTCTGGGTATGTCAGTGTTTACACAGACATGACTAAACACATCTAGTGAGTAAAACAGTGAGGATATTGAAGCCCAATAAATAAATAAATAAATAAATAAATGAATAAATAAATAAATAAATAAATAAATAAATAAATAAATAAATAAATAAATAAATAAATAAATAAATAAATAAATAAATAAATAAATGAATGAATGAATGAATAAATAAATAAAAGGATGTGGTCCTCGGCCCACGGTTTGATAAAATTATCATGAGATAGGAGATAACGAAGAGAGTCAATTACTCCGTCCTCCTGTATCACAGAAAGAGGCAGTATTGCGGCAGTATTGCGGCAGTTAATCAAGGCCACTTCCACAGGAGAATATCCAAAGTCCATTATCCTGCCAACAATAGTATCACGGTTTATATATCTATACACCATGTACGTGGGCATGGTCTCCTAGTGGGTTAAGGTTCACCATGAAAATATATTCTTTGTTATTCATGCATTATGAAGGTTCTTTTCTACTTTTTTGTCACTTTCAGCAACGTTTTTCATGTCGCAACCTTTTAAGTAGCTGTGTGCTCACTGAATTTGGTAAGTACCCCTAAATACACTTAATACGTTCTCATTTTAATAAATCGAGACCCTGTAACGTTATAAAGTTCAGACAAGATTTGTTCATGTATTAAACATTTTTATTTGGTTGCAGAGGAGAACCGCACATAATTGTGAAAATGTTTCCTCGTGCATACCTATATATTCTGCTCAGCTTACGATCCAACCCTAAGAAGTTATCTGTTATGCATAATATAGTAAAGGTTGTGATCAATTCATAGAACGATATCTAATATATACGTGTGTGTGTGTGTGTGTGTGTGTGTGTGTGTGTGTGTGTGTGTGTGTGTGTGTGTGTGTGTGTGTGTGTGTGTGTGTGTGTGTGTGTGTGTGTGTGTGTGTGTGAAAGTAAGATCTAACAAAATTGTACACGCAGGGTGTGAAAATTCCTATGATCCACCTCTCTGGAACAAGTGAAATCAACTTGGGAACAAATTATTGTCAATCTTGACTTCTCCTACAGACAAGTTCATAAAAATTACATTTGTAGTGCAAGAAGCTGAAGCTACAACCATGTTTAAAATCATTTTCAACAATTGCATGTGAAATCATAAATACTATGTACTGTGTTTATTTGTATGAAAAAATGTATATGCCAGACATGAGAACGAGTGATTTTACCGAGGCACAAGTCGAACTTCAAAATCATTTCACGGAAAGGTAGACCTGTCCAGGACATTACGACTTGCCTTAATGTCAATTTCTGATGTTGTCACCCTTGCAAACAATTCCAAAGGGTGGAATAACAGATACAAACCATTCACGATAATATATTTTGCCCATATACATCAAAAACAGCAAATAAGTGAAATACTGAGGCGTTTTTAAATTATGGGTGTGGGTATTATTAAAAAAACCTCCAGAAGTATTTTCCAAAGAGATGGTCCCAAATTCAAACATATATTTCAGTTAACATGTTAACCAAGGAAACTTTTACGGTTTAGATCAGAAATATGTGACAATTCATAGTGATGGTTCCAGCAATTTATTTGGTAATAGAAATACAAAATCGCACCAATATGAGCCATTTTGGTCTGATTTTCAGTACTATTTCCACAATTTTTCAATATACACTTACAAAGACAACTAAATGATGCTTTTAACTCATTAGGGTGTTTGTTCCTGGCAATTTGACATCAACATCATGGAAATAGATCCATAAATGTTAATTCTTTAGGAAATTGATGGTTTGTAGGCCTTTTTTTTTTTTTTGGTGCCAACATTAATAATATCAGTCAGAGCACCCACCACATGCCGCAAATAACACTTTGATTTTCGAATCCAGCACAAACTTTTGAAGAAAATGGCATGATCAAACCTTTTGATCCCAGACACATGAATAAAAGTGCCCTTGTCTTGTACTGCATGGTCTGAATGGAGAATTTCCTTTTTAAAAAAATGGTACTACTCTGCAAAAAATGAGGTAATCGACACTTTTCACCAGTCGAAATAAAGATTAAAATCTGGCACGATATTAACTTCAAAATAAGTTTGAAAGAAATCTAAGTGGCTGTACAAGGGTTAAAACAGGGAAAAATCCCCAGGTGTTGGCCGTGTACTGAACGGGATGTTTAAAAGCGATTATGATTATCTTGGTACCCCTGGTTACTTGGGCTGTTTAATATTACATTGTGTACTGGCGTGTTCTCTGATCTGTGATAGAGATGTTTAAAAGCAATTATGATTTTCTTGGTACCCCTGTTACTTGAGCTGTTTAATATTATATTTTGTACTGGCGTGTTCTCTGATCTGTGATGGAAAATACACCGACCCCATGCGTGAAAAGGGAGTAACTTCTAAAATCCGAAAGTTATAGAGTCATTGCCCTCTCTAGTCATTTCTCTGAACTATTTTGCACTACACTAAATACGAGGTTGCACAGTTACTTCCAGGCCAACAACATTATCCCGAAACACTGGATGGAAGCTCTTTACTACAACCGTATGATGTGTCTGCATAAGAATGATTTATCACAATTTCATCATTAGTAGTCTTTGCTTAAATGCAATTATATTTTGCAACACGTCAAAATAATGCTTATCTGTTGACAGGACACTTTTTACCTCAAACGGTAGAATATCAAAATATGTCATTGTTGACGCATTTTAGGCTCGATGTTTGGGCCGGATGGCTGTTCTTCCCAATGTGAGCGATAAAATGTTGGGGGCATCACAATTTACCTGACCATAACTGTATTACCATCAATCTCATCTGTATCTTCTTTACTCCAACATTCATAATGTTGATAGGTTATCTATAAAATTTTTGAGTATTTTTTTTAGAAATTACTCTGACTTTAAAAAAGAATTTGAGCAATCATTTTGCTGTGGTGGGAATATTATATGATCCTGATCTTTAACCCATTGAATATGTAGTCTTTTGTCCACCTCACGAGGAAGCCATTGACGTAGTGTAGTGGAAATGTGATTAAGATATGAAGTAGAGGTACCTTACCTGTGGACAGTTGTTAGCTGATGATCAATGTAGTAGCGTTCCTTTGACCGTGGAGTTACAATTTAGTGGACCTCTGGTGCATCCCAGAGCACGATTTCCAATATCCGTTGTTGTATAGATAAGGCCATTTTATGTGATGTAATCCCAATGTTATGTAGAAACTATTTTGCGTGTGGCTGAAGGATTTCGACCTTGAAATTAATGGGATTTTTGCTCAGTCTTCTATATAAAGATTTACTCTCCCCCCCCCCCCCGCACTCCCACCCTCAACCCTCATCCCCAAATGTCCATGTTAGTTCATAGGGCTCACCCATAAAAGCAAAATCGGCTCCCGGAAGCTGCTGAAGAGCCTCAGCAATGAACGAAAAATTGTTAAGAAAGCATATCCAATACAGCAAGACCACCATATCAAGACGTTTTATCTAAGACAGATTTCTGCTTGTATAATACAAATAACTATATTTACAATGTAGTTAGGTTGTTGGAAACGTGAAGATATATAAATATAGGTATCAATTGTGCGAGATACGTCTATTTTAATAAACAAATCTCTATGTCTTATTCAAACATCTTATTGAAACACACATATATGTCTTACTTCTAATTTAGACATTTGTTTATTTTCGATGAAAGAGCTCCCTGTATTTCAAATAGAGATATGCGTATCAGAAATACACACATTTTTTCAAGAACTTATGTTGAAAGTATAATATCTCCAATTGCCAATTGAGTGGGGCATATTTCTTTTCGAGTGCATATGTGTGCATTTGTAATGTTGTTATTTGATTCAAGTTTAGAGATGTATTTATTTCAAACAGAGATATGTGCAAATTAAACACAGCTATTTACAATTCAACTATAGACATGTCAATTTCAAACAGAGATATCTGCCTAAACATGTACATAAAGTCTTGTATTTTAAGACCAGTGGCTCATGTACTTTTTCCTATTTATGATCATCGAATCATTGCATATATTATATCACACAACTGTCTCAGTAGGTCAGCATAATGCCTTTCGTTGATAGTCTGGCTTTTTTCAAGATAGTCAATCAGAAGAATACCCTTGGAATCCCAAAAGACTGAATCCATCACCTTTCGAGCAGAAGGAAACGACTTGGCTTTTTGGGTGGTGGTGATCCCGAATGCTTCCATTGTTTAGACTGAATTTTGGTTTCTGGTTCAAAATGGTGAATCCAGGTCTCATCTATGGTTACAAATCGGGCCAAAAATCATAGGGATCTGCTTAAAAATGGCATACATTGTTACGCGATGCCAGAAATCTGACATGTTACTGATCTGCTGTCAAGAGCTTTGGCACCCATCTTGCAGAAACGTTTGCCATTTCCAGCTGGTAGGTAATAACGTGCTCAACACTCTCATGAGAGATGTCCGCAACATGGGCAATATATCGAAGGGTTAATCGTCTATCAGCCATCACCATGTCATGCACCGAGGTATTGTTTTCAGGAATGGTTGCTGTTGGAGGCTTTACTGGACGCGCATCATCGTCAAGGCTCTGTCTGCCACGCTTGAATTCCGCAGCCCACTTCTTAACAGTGGAAAAGGAATCGGGGCATCATCCCGTGAAGTGGAGACCATGTCAGGATGTATCCGCGTTGCTGTTAGTCCTTTCAGTTGTAGGTACTTGATGACTGCTCTACAGCGAGTTTTGTCAATTTCTGGTGATTTCAATGTTTAAGTTTACAAGATGGTCTGATACAAAGACACTAATCACAGTACAGTTACAGTTTTGATGTCTATGATTCATTAAATGATTGTACTTGTTGGTGGCAAAAGTTTGTTTCAATCTGATTGAGACATCCCACTTAGGCTTAGAACTTTTCAGCTAGCTCTCATAATTACACTCCAGTATAGAGTACAGAAGTAAGAAATACTCCAAATTAATGGCCAGTATGAAGTACAGAAAAAAAGAAGGATCCCTGTATGCTGGTAAATAAAAATGAAAAGCCGCAGTGCACCAGTAGGGAAACCCCTTTACCCCCACCCCCAACCCGTCGGTTTTGATCACTCTCCCAATAGCAAAACAAAGATTTAAATCATTAAACATATCCTTCATATCCTAAATATTTGACCCGATAAATACTTCAGTAGGTATTTGTGTCGTCTGTCCTTTCAAATTTTCTTGTAATCAACCCTGAAAACTTGAAAGCAGCAAAATGATATTTGAGCAGAATTACAATCTCTCCTGTAAACAGCATTATTGTTGCTTTTGGACCTTTTTCAGGTTGGTAATAAGTAGGTCTTATTCAGCAGGTCCTATGCTATAAAATAGTACCAAGAAAGATTACCCAGAGTTGAAACCAGGTTACCTTTAGTCTGAATTAGCTAAGAGACTATTTACCAAAATGAAGGTACACAAACAGTCTCTTGAACCGATATATCAATACATTTTTAGTCGCCATTTTGGCAGCCATCTTATATTTATGTTAATTATCTA
The DNA here is from genome assembly GCA_964020975.1 of Hermodice carunculata. NCBI lineage: Eukaryota > Metazoa > Annelida > Polychaeta > Eunicida > Amphinomidae > Hermodice > Hermodice carunculata. The sequence continues at coordinate 28,104,631 of OZ026630.1, forward strand.
TCCTCCAAAGTTACAGTAACAATGCAATAGACGGATAACAGTGATATTTTTCGATAGAATTTCGCATTCTAAAATGTTAAAATTTGATTAAGTGGTACATGTAAAATTTGTTGAAAAGGTGCATTTGGGGTGTGGGGTGACTTTCATAAGCTAATAGTCAGCTGTACAAAGTTTGAAGCAATGGAGCATTGAGATCAACGCCTTGCTATTTAAAGGACTAATAAAAGAAAACAAAAATAATCCAATATCATATCGCAATCTTTAAAATTGAATGACATAGAAGCGACAGGAACTAGAACATCTTGTAAAATTTAAAGTGATTTTTGACCAAACCAAGCAAATAATACCTTATACATGCTAGAAACTTAACATACTGCAGATATATTGTATTCAGATGTTGTCCATGTATATGTATTGGGGTTTCACTAATGCAAAGTGCAGTCATTTATCCCATAATGGGGCCTTGGGAGAGTAAGAAAGGTATGTGTTACAGCTATCACGTCTGTCGTTTCTTATCACATAGCGCCACATTACATTTCTTGAAAAATAGACCAATTCATCCGCGCATGGCAGTATTGGGTGGGTATGCTTTTCTACATATTTCTAGCCTTTTTTTGCTTGAAAATTAATGTTTGTTGTCTGCTTAAACAAATACTCCATAGAAACATTATGGGATAACTACAAACCATCATTCGCGCGCGTTTCTGGTTGGGACTTCTGGATTCTGTGCAAGGAAACCACTCGCCACTTCACGACTCGTGGTTTCCTGCCCAGAACAATTTTTCCCAACCAAAAACATCGCTCATGACAGTTTGTATCATAATGGCATTAAATACAGATTTGTTTACAGTATTGCGGAAAACGTAATTTTAGCTTTTCATGAGCGGGGAAATAACATTGAACATATGTTACCATTGCTGTTGGACACTTTCTCTGCTTGATAAAGAGCAGATTCTGATTCAGCAGGCTTCAAATTGGTAACAAAAACTATTTGCCCCCCCCCCCCCGTCACCAATATCCTGACTTATTGTGGAATACGAAACTTCATTTATCATTGAATTCATATTATATTGTATAAAAATTAATAAAGGCGTACAACGGTGTCTCACAGCTACCAAAGTAGACATATAGCAGTGGCTTGGGTAAGCTTTGTTCCTTGAGAAGCTCATCGTTTAGTACACAGGCAGTTCATCTTTGGTAAAGATCTGTTTTGAACTAAATATATCTCTGCCTCCTCATTCTGTCGGTTTGGGCTCGTTACACACACACACACACACACACACACACACACACATACATACATACGTACATACATACATACATACAGATATATATATATATATATATATATATATATATATATATATATATATATATATATATATATATATATATATATATATATTGTTATCCTGTCATTGTCGGTCAAAAATACAAGATGTCCAAGTTCACCACAGCAGGAACACCTGTATGTCTTGGACCAGTAAATCAAACCTAACAAAGTTACATGTTGAATTGGCTATATTCGCTGGCTTGTCTCTGACATTTAAAAGTTTTGGTGACACTCTATCGGTCATTTTGCTCAAATGTTACTTCAATGACAATAATATTATCAATAGAAAAAGGGGTCAAAGCCAATTAACCTTTTTGCTGCTCGTCCATTTGTGTATGGTTACCTCCATAGTTACAGTTCCGAAGCAAACCTTAGTGACATAATAGCCCAACAAGAATACTGCAACAGGTCAGGGTGCTACTTTTCTCTAACCGATTAGCCAGCTATCCTTGTGCAGAGCCAGACACAGCTGCATGGCATTTTATAATTATCAAAATTAAGCGCCATCTATGAATGGTACAGATAGTACTGCAGCTGAAGAATAGTGTGACATGTACGACAGAGACTCGCTGAAGTTTCAATGCAGCTTCTCCGCAGTCTAGGCATTGTATTCATAGACATGACCGCAGTTTTCAGCTCCTCGCTGCTCCGGCGTCTGCAATATCATGTGAGCATATCCGCCTTATGCATGTATGGCAATAAGAATGACATCAGAAGTGTAGAGAGGACATGAGTGGACACTTGTATATTGTTGACAAAGGTTGAAAACACATTTATGTTAATTCTAGCTGTTAAACTAACGTATTAGATAAACTAGTAGTTTAATCGAAATGTGTTAAATTTTACGTGGATTAAAAAGTGAAGCAGAAAATTTAGAGATGAGAGCTTGCCATGGAAATATATTTGTTTATTTGCAAGTACAGGTACAAGAGACGATCAGAGTAAACAATTTTGTTTTAGAAATAATAATTTAATTTTACTATGAGGCGAACTATTGCAATGTGGGGGACTTAAAGATATTTCAGAATGCCAAGTTGTAATTTTTTTGAAAATTATGTATATATATATATATATATATATATATATATATATATATATATATATATATATATATATATATATATATATATGCGTTTGTGTGTGTGTGTGTGTGTGTGTGTGTGTGTGTGTGTGTGTGTGTGTGTGTGTGTGTAACAGACTGCTGCGTCTTCTATGGAAAAGGTCCAACAAAGACTGGAAATAAAGTCAAAATCGAGATTACCATTGGGATAGATGAAATCACAACTATAATATGTTTTATCAGTTTTGAAAGCTTTGCTTCAAACATTACGAATATAAATATATGCACGTGAATAAAGGAATTACAGAGGTCATAAAAATTTTGAAAGTAAAGCATATGTGAAATTATATAAGTTCGTAACATTTATGTATTCAAGATTAGAGTCTGGACGGAATACTGGAAATGACGGAGAGCAGACTGTGTATTAAACCCGTTTGAAAGAAATACAAGAGATGCCTCTGTACGAGAAATTACAAAAGGATCTCTTGATTAAGGAAATCTACGGACGCAATACTGCCTCTTTCCAAACTCATACTGCACTCGCAATGTCAACCTTAGTTTCAAACCAACAGTGCATTGTTGTTCCTAGCCAACTTTTATACTGTTATGCTTCATTAATTTAGTCGCCCCTCTCAAGGGAAAACAGACCAAGGCATCACTTGCACTGAGCGACCCCAACTGGTACTCAGCCCTGAAAAGTTTCCAGGAAACCTCTATTATGCATGGTCCTGAAACTTGAATGTAACTTTGTGTTCAAAAGCCCTTTGGTTATATTTGTTCTCCATCCAGTAATTGATATCAACTTCAAAAAATGAATGCATTTTAGATAAACATCTTACAGGCAAATTCAGACAACTTGTCTAAAACTTCGAGAATATCAACTATGTTAGAAAATACAGAAGCATAATCTGTGAAGGATATATAAGGGTCACAATTTGGGACCATGCAGTTGGCTATTGGAATGAAACCTATATATGCGCTCCCTGGTTGTTGCCACTGAAAGCCCGTCAATATGATCATCATTGGGGTTATTTAACGAATTTTGCAAATCAAGGGCCTGTGTTTTCACTACCCTGTAACATAGTTTTGTGAAGTTACGCACATCACACACACACACACACACACACACATATATATATGTATATAAATATATATAAATATTATACTTGTGGCCCATAGTCCAAAACCACTCATGGTCATTATTACCCTATTCAATAGTTCAAACTCTGTAGTCTCTATTAGCTAACCTGTCACTGTTCAACCTATATAAATATGAAAGTACTGGTGTACATATTGTCCACGTTCCTCTGTTTAAATTTTGACGTAGGCTGCATTAGCCCAAATATAGTAAAGGGTCTTCAGCGGGTAACTACTTGGAACATCTTTTGGAGCATGTACCCGCACATGTCTCTTTAAGGAGCGGTTCCTTGTCTAAGCCAAATATTCAGCAAAGACGACCCACATAATAATGAATAAATATGAACGTGGCAAATGGTGAATTAGCTAAATATGCTAAGCTTTGCTTATAAATGCAGAGCTTCAATATGAATAAGAATACTTATCAAACCAAATATGATCACTAAATTTGTATGGTACAAGTTCGGATAAGAATAGTGTGGCTTACCCTTGAACTAGTATGTACCATTTCTAGCTGGATAGCTCACCTCAGTCCAACCACCTGCCAGTGTATAACTGAAGTAGAAACAAACTGGGGAATTATACTCAGTCCCAGTGGTTGTAAAATAAACAGTTACAGCTAGACACCTGTGCAAACCTAGGGAATTCCTAACAAGTAAAGTAACAATGCACATTCTCTACCAGAAATGTAAAACAAACACCATGATGGCACATGATCCCATTATAAAAGTCTCCAGAAATCAAGTTCTATTTTGTTGCCACCTCTGAGTTAATGTTTCAAAAGAAGGAGCCCAGTTTGTGATAAATGAGCAAATATAGCTAATTTCCGCCAAGCGCTCTGTATATATAATGTCGATGCAGCATATAAGGCCGATGTGGGTAACGCGCATGAGCTTTTGCACCCAGAGATGCCCCTTTTCATGATTTTACCTGAAGTCATGTAATTCTTAAACTAAAGAATGAAATTACCTCAATTTTGTCAGAACAGCTCAAATTTGATGAAAAAGAAAGACGGTACATAGGTTTCGTGTAATTTCAATCACATTTCAAGTAAAATCTGTGTAAGTGAGTGGTATCTCTGTACACCTGCGGAAAAAATCGTCATATGGTCAGACAGTTTGTTACACGTGAACAAGATCAAGGATATTATTGATGTTGCTATACATGAAGTAGTCTGTGGGAAGCTTAGGTGGCATATGAAACTTTTTGTGGCATGGACATTTAACCTAGTTGGTACATGCACGAGATCAACAAATCACAAGCACGGTACTTCATCTTGTTAGGATCAGATTTTGGGCTAAGAAGACGAAGGACGATCCCTTCCCAAAACAAGAATTAAAGAATAAAAGAAGATTTGCTTCAAAGCAAATTTGTCTATGTGCCTATAAAGAAAAGTTGGGGCCTTGTGCATTCATATTGAAATTTGAATTGCGACATGAGAGAAAACATGAAATTTCAGAAAAACAACTGTAGTAAAACAAGGCTCTGTGCATAAAAATCTGCTGAAAAGGAAATGACAAAAAGAAAGGAAGGAATAAAGAAAGATAGAAAGAAAGAAAAGTCACAGAAGAAAAGAATGTGTGTGTTGGCACAGAGACATAAAAAGTAAGAGAGACAATTTTAATTTGGCGATCACAGAAGCTTATATATCAATAGTTTAGGCTTACAATGCATCGTGATCCAGTTTGTGACACCATAATGTTTCGCTTCACTTGTCACAGAATAATATATTTCCATATTGTATGCTTAATATGCAGCAATGGCCAAATCTTTTTCGTGACATCACGATGTTCAAATTTTACTGGGCGTAACGCTGCACTACCCTTTAATACGGCAGTAAGCATCGATGTCCTAAATAAAAAGGCAAGGGTTTGAATGCCTATTATGTGCATCTCAGCCAAGAAGTTATGACATTCTTGACGGAGTTTGTATACATGGAGGATTAAAAAAATCTTTGAAATTGTTTGGTGTGGTTGGTGCTCCTTTTCACAATTTCTCCAAATCAACTCCGTATGTGTAAATAAATAAATAAATAAATAATTTAATAAATAAATAAATAAATAAACAAATAAATGAATGAATGAATGAATGAATGAATGAATGAATGAATGAATAAATAAATAAATAAATAAATAAATAAATAAATAAATAAATAAAATAGATAAAGAAATGTTGGATGACGTCAACCATGAAGGCTACCTCTCAGGCAAATATATTCAGTATGGCCATATTTATCCTCATGGAATGAATCGTGTGCTCACAAACAGAGTATCCGAGAGACTCCCAGCGTGAGAGTGCAACGTGTGGGATACTAATTTACAGATTTTTGGATTGAATGCAGAATATATGTGTGTGCGTGTGTCGGATTTAATAGATGTGTAAACAGATAAGGGAAAAATAAAGGGAAAAAAGCAGGAAAATAAAAGAGAGACAGAAAAACGTGCGTATAAACTTGCCTTTCTTCAGCGGCAGGAATGAGGGATCAGCAGTGTTAAAGCATGGCGGAAACTTGTCTTTAAAAGACAGCGAAGCAAGGGGAAAAATTCGGCCATACACATGTATGTATACTGTAACTCTTTGAGCACTTACCTTAATGAAAAAATATACCCTTATATGTTTGTATACATACATACTTGCATCCATCCATCCATCCATACATACATACATACATACATACATACATACATACATACATACATACATACATACATACACACAGATGTGTGTGCTTCTTTTTGCACTCCTCTGGATTCCTCCGTTTTGTAGTATGTGCTTACTCCTTGAGAACACAATTTAATGAAAACTAATGATAGAGTAGATAGCCCTCACAAGACTGCAGAGGAACATCAAAATAAATCTCTTTCAATGAAATGGAATGAGACGGAGTCCTACAGCAATGCTGATAAATAGTAGACCTTCAGACAAAACGGACTAGAAATTTTTTAATCTTGCATCATAACGTAATCGATAAAGTGACCCAGCTGTGCATAGAAGAATCAGTCTGCTTTTCTAACCATATACCACAGACAACAAAAAATCTGGAACAAACCTATGCAAAGTATACCGTAAATTCTCTAATTGAAGCCGCGGCTTGTGTTAGAATACATTTTATTCCCCCCCCCCAAATTAAGATGAAGTCAGGGTGCGTCTTCCAATAGAGTTTCCCCAGCGCCATGACCTGATGAGTTATTATGGCAGCTTCATGAGTACACATATAGCGAGAACACGTACATCATTAGGTCAAGTCATAATTGAAAGGGCTACATTTTTAACATACACACTTTTTATTGATAAAAATTTGACAGACAGAAATAAGGTTATATTTAACATGCTTGTGTAATATTGATAAAATGCCGTAAAAATGATCGGCGAGTCGTACACATGAAATTGAGGTGGGAACTTTTCATTTTGATTGCTTTAAATTAGCAGCTTGAAGTCGGGATGCGTCTTCTATGAGGGTTTTCCTGCTGAACAAAATGACGGAGATTAAAACCTTCTAGCTGAACAATGATCTATACAAAGTTGACGTTGTACAGTCTCCTTCATGCTCATGTGGAGCTCACGGGAAACTACCTATCACTTTTTCTTCGAATGTGATAACTATGCAATTCTAAGGAACGAACTGCAATGTAAAATAATAACTCTTGGTAATTTTGACTTGAAAACTTTATTGTTCGGAACAGAAGGAAGAGGAATTTCGAAAGGTCAAAATGTGGAAATTTTTTAGGCTATCCATGAGTATAATAAATTATCTGGTAGATTTAGAACGTGATTCAAATCTGGGAACCTTGTACAACTATTTTTACTTGTATTTATGCTTACACAGCAATTCCCCCCGCCCCCCGCTCTTGCTCTTCCTTTTTGTGGTCCTGTGCGTGACCTGTCTGTGTATTGGTGCTCGCAAACTCATTGTAGTCCTGTTATAAATGTACAAGAGGCCCTCATATAGGCTGGTGAGCCTGTCGGCCAATTGTTTTTTGCCAATAAAATATGTTTAAACCAAAACTTTTAGATATCCTAAAGTCGGGGTGCGTCTTCTAAAAGAGATGCGTCTGATAGAGAATATACATATATATATATATATATATATATATATATATATATATATATATATATATATATATATATATATATATATATATATATGAGAGAGAGAAGAGAAAGGATAACGTATACACACTGCACAAGAATCTATTTGTTATAGAAATAGCCACTCTTTTTATCATACATTTAAACGTGACACGTGCACTACAGCTTCGGGCTGAGTGTGTTAACAGCTCGTGCTCAGCTAACCCGAGCTTTTTCTTTAAAAAAAATCAAAGTTGCAACTGAATAGACCTGTGTTGAACTTAAGCTGAGTGCATATGACATTTTGAAGTATTTCTACGATTTGCCTGAAGAAAATTTATTAAAAAATATGAATTTTACTGGAGCATGGGAAATCGAAGAATATTTCAAAAGAAAAAAGTACATGTCTACTTGGTGGAGTAAATACATACCATTGAGCATTAGAATGCCCATTGACTTACATAGTTATCAAAAGGAAAGGTGCATTTACCGAAAAGTACCCGAACTGAACAAATCGTTAAAAAATCAGGAATCCACAGTAATGCCACCTAGTGAATAACTCCCTTTCACAGGGAAGGTATCCACTAAGTTTCATCTTAATCTGAGTGACGGTTCTGGAGAAGAAGTTGAAAATAGCGAAAACACACAAAAATGATAACACGACAGAAAAAATTGCAGTGGAACCTGGTGAACAAATTAAGACAGACCACGGACGATCGAGCATCCTAAAAGCTCAAATGTCTGACAAGTCAGCTGAGCTAAAAATTTGGAAATACCCATATACTGGTGCAATCAAATTCAAAAGTCTGGACAAAGTACTACAAGCATGTATGTCACTAAATTCGTGTCTTACAGACGTTTAACAAACACTAAAAAAAAACTATTAGACACGATTTTAGCCACAAACTCTAAAACAAACTCTGGCATAAAGAATCCATGAGTCACGATTTAACATATGTCACCAGTAACTCTGCAAACATTTTAGAATTTGGTTGACCCGAAAAGAAGTTATCTCGACCTTTGTATTCACATCACTATAATAGAATTAAAATTCCCTGCCCAAAAAGTTCATATAGCAATTACCATCAATGCTACACCGTCTAACATGTACCAAACTGAGGGAGCATTTCCATTGCATGCTTTGCCTGGATTATTTTTTATTGTATGAGACAAACTGTGTGGTGGGTGACGATTCCATAAGGGCCACAGCTAAAAGTATATTTAGGATTTCCCGATGCAAAACAAGGCCTTGGCTCCCCTTTGCTACATATTAAAGGTGCCAAATGGGCAAATACGTACTGCATGCCACTCAAAACTCCATTTTATTATATCCTTCATAATTCTGTTTTTCTTCATTCCCAAGTAATTAGCTACGATAGAAAGTTGATTTTACAGACACTGATTAGAAAATATTTCAATTTTGCAGAATTACGTCAGGTATCCCAGGAAGAGCCGTAAGCTTCATTGTTACACGAGGCAAACTGGCTTGTGGTCTCCTTTAAAGTTGCATTTATATCTTATGATATCTGTGTGCCAACACAGACATTCTGTTTTTGTTAGGTTGCTTTCTTTGGTCCTTTTTAAAGAATTTTCGTGTACCCCGAAAAACTTAGGCGATTCAAATAGTGTGACGTCACGAAAGATTGACACTGTAAACATGTGGGTAGGGACATTAATGTAACTCCATCAGTGTAGAAACATTGTGATCAAGACCATAGCTGCATCTAAATTATTATACCCTGTTTCAATGCTGAATGTACAGGCAGACTTCATGCAGAGTGTCCAGTCAAGTATTTACTAATTTATTTAGAAGAGTGGTATTGCAAACGTTAAAAATAACATTATGCATAGAAAGATAAATGATGGAGGTTTGAAGATGCTTTATTTTGAATCCCAAGTAAAAGCGCTACAAATAAATTGGATAAAACGGATGTATAGTCGACCAGAGGCTAAGTGAGAGGCTATCTTCCAAGCTTACTTTCGCAACATTAAATCAGAAGATTTACTCTTGAGTAGATGATGCTTGGACTTCAAACAAAAACAGATACCATCATTTTATAAGCAGCTTTTACAAGTGTAGAAAGATTTCAAATCTTGCTTTTAACGAGCAGAAGCCAAAGAGGTTAGAAAAGAAGTTATATGGTTGAATGATTATATTACCAGGGACAAAAAATCTGTACTTTACAAAAAATGGTATGAAAAAGGCATCAAGTTATTACAAGATATTGTACATGCAGACCGAACATTTTATACAGAAGAAGAACTGAAAGATAGATATGAGTTAACAGTTAACTTTTTAAATTATATATCAATAAGACTAGCAATTCCAGGATTATGGACACAACACTTGAATTCTAATAATTCAAGACATTATGATACCACAAAAATACATAGTTTCAAGATATCAAGTAAAGCCAAAAACATATGTGAAATGAGATGCAAAGACTTCTATTGGGTTTTTCTGGAAGATAGAAAACAAAGAATTACGAACAAGTGTAATACGATGGCAAGTACTTTTTCCAAAAATAACAGAAGACATATGGTCAAAAAATATTCTTTACTCCATATCAACGTACAACTGAGACCAAATTACAAGCATTCCAATTTTCAATATTGCTTCGCTTTGTAGTAACCAAAGACAGACTCCATAAAATGAACATAGTCCAATCGAATATATGGACTTTCGTGAAATACCAAATTCAATTGCTTATAGATACTGGGAATGCAACTATGTCCAACTGTTTTGAAAACGTTTAGAAGAATGGTGGAATCAACAAGTAATTGATGGCAAAATAAGCTTGTGCTATGTACAGGTCATTTTTGGTCGTTACCAAAATGTCGATAAAAAACACTAGTGTGTTTTGAAAAATGTAATATTGCAAGGAAAATACTATACTCACAGAGAACTGAGTAACACCGAAGAGGTAAAATTTGATGGTTTTATGCAATTCGTGAAATTTACCATACAAGTAGAAAAAACACATAATGTATTCACAAGGGAAAGAAGATATCTTTAATTACCATTGCAGTAATCTGCCTTACCTACTGACAATGTTGTAAATTTGTAAATGAAATTGAAAAGGCAATAAAGATATATATATATATATATATATATATATATATATATATATATATATATACATATATATACATATATATACATATATACATATATATATATATATATATATATATATATATATATATATATATATATATATATATATATATATATATATATATACAACTCCATCAGTCTACTCACATGAAAGGAAGTACTGGTACTGCCTAGAGTTAGTGATGGGGCATTAAGTAGGACATTTCTGTTGAATGAACTTTTCAAGGCGAATTATAGTACACAGATAGAATTCCCAGTTTAAGAACCACTTCCATAGGAGGTAAAAAGTTGTGTTTGGGACTCTATGAGGCTTTTCAGGGTTCTCTTTCAAAACAGGCATTTGCCTAACTTGATGAATAACAGTCAAGTTTGTTTTGTTCACAAGCACCAGGCAAATAACCCATATATATGAAACAATTGCCCCTCTCATATAGTAATATATTTACCCATTGCCAAACATGGGCAGTAACATACACATGTAACTTAGATAAAATCGTAAAGATTCAAAAGAAAATTATAAGGATAATAACTTTCTCGAGCTATAATGCTCACACTGATGACCTGTTCCACAGATTTAAAATCCTCAAGTGCCAGAGTTTGGATCAGCACTTAACAGCACAACAGCAATATTTATGCATAAGGTAAAATATCATTTAGTTCCATCTATAATACAAAACCTCTTTGCAGTTATTGATGTTATACATTGTCACAATACTAGATAATACCATGGTTTTTATATCCAAAAATGTCGTACAAATTTTTAAAAAGTTTTCGATAGTATGTCATGGACCTTCAGTTGGTCAAAAATTCCCATTTACATATACAAAGCGAATTCAATTCACAAATTTAAAAAATACCTGAAGCAGCATATTCTAGAAGAACACTGAACTAGCTACAGTGAATACTTCCTTTTTCTTTAACACGTCTGAATAATTTATTTGTAATAAACTACTGTAAATGTATGGCATATGCAAATTGTACATACTCAACGGCCCTTTAAGTTGGGGGAAATATAAGCCCGGTGGGGTTTCCTTCTCCAAGCTGAAAATCATTTTGTTAAAATATTTTCTTATAATTTTCTCATTATATACATATACTATTTGTTGAGAATATTTGTAGTTGATCTTCTTCAATGTATAACGATTTTCAGCAATACAATAAAATACAACATACTTCATTGCACAGGCCTTTCTGACTTCAACTGACAAAAATCCAACAAGCCAATATGTGTGCTGAATGCAACTTTAAGCGTCACAGTTTATGGGTTTGCCACCAGCACTTTGGGCCATTAGCCAGGTTGTGCTTGTGCGATGACGTGTATTTGGCTGTCCCAATACTTTATGGGCCGTTGGTCAAGTTCATCGTTGTGCTTGTGTTGTGACGTGCATTTAGCTGTCCCAATGCCTTATGGGCCATTGAACAGTTTGTGCTTGTGGCGTGAAATGTATTTGGCTGTCCCAATAACTTATGCTGGATAAGCACGACTTGTGACTCATTTATTATGGCTGCATTAGAGGTTGAAATGTCGGCGTTAAGAGCTGTCACAATAGATTGTTTACTGTTTTTGCCTTGGTTTGCCCATTGCCAAACATTGCCTGCATGGAAGTGCCAAGGCTCTTACAATTTGCAGCAGCTTATTTGGTGTTCTTGGCCAGTCTGCAATATTTGCTGGGTGATCTTCAAGGCATTGTACTATTTCTGGAGGAATTTCATCCCATGTCTCCACTATTTTTTGTTTCTTCTTTCTGGTTTCAGTAGCCACATGGTCTACCTGACCATGGCAAAACCTCAAATTACTTTTATTGCTATCAACAGTGCTGCTAATTACCCGGGTGTTGGCCTAAGGTCTTGATGCCTGGTGTCTATCTTCTTGTGTTGGGACCTCTGTGGTCCATTGTGTTAAGCTTTGTGCCATGCAGTAAGGCTTACTCCCCTAATTACAGGCTGGTCACCTTGAATTTTGTTAACCACCCAGACATTATCTATGCCAGATCCTCCTTGTCTGGTCCACTCTGTATAGTTATCCATGCACATGAGGTCTATTCCTGATACACCATGGTCTTTGCTGAAAGCCACATATACATCCTATTCATATGTGTGGTTTCTTATCTCCATGGTAATGTTTGCAGTACCTAATATTTTCAGTTGGCTGGCATCAGCTTTTACATCTAAATATACTGGCTCACACAAAAGTGGTGTGGTAAGACATACATCTGCTCAGAAAGTGTGTTGATAAATGCTTCAACAAATAAAAATGGTCAGTCACCACCACATCAGTGTTTGATAACATTCTACTTCATGGCGGGTACTATAATACAGACGCTCATATGATTCATGTGTCCGTAATTTCTTGGTCAATCACTTTGCTATGAACCAGTACCAGGCTTGGCAGTCCAGTCTTCACTAATTTTCCAGTGGCACGCTTGCTTGGCCACTTGTCTCTTAGCTCTCCCGGTGCCTTCTGTCTGGTTCTGGATATCAGCATACAGCATGCCCTTGAAATCCAGTTTAGATAGTCTTTTTGCTCCCAATTTTTAGAACTTCATTTTGGTTACATAAGAACTGACTCTATGCAATCCTTAAGCCTGATGTCTTGCACTTCAACAAGTGGATCAGCAGCATGCACTGGTGTCAAATGTGATAGCAGGATAAATGCATGCCCTTTCCCCTCATCCCTCCCACTGTTAGTCAATCTGGACGGTTTCTCTTCTGCCCACTGCCACTAAATTTGCTGCCAGGTCAGAGAAGGGCTGGATAAAGCCCTCATTTTTCGTTATCGTGAAATGTACTTTGCTTAGGTGTGGGGATCTTATTATTGTGTATACCTGTGGGCCTTTGACTTGGTGTATACATAAGAAGGGATCTTAGGGTTCTAAGTGTGGATGAAAATTCCAGTTGCCTCCTGTTATTGCCACTGAAAGCGGCAAGTTTCTCTGTCCTTGTGGTTCACTGACTGGTGGCTGGCTGTGTTGGAATGATTAGAAACGTTTTAGTGATCTATAAAAGGCTGTGTCCATGTCTATCCCTTATATTTGATGTAGCATGTGACAAATATGAAGTAGACCTTGTTTGCACCCTTTTGCTTTTGGCTGGTTTTCAATCCCACCCAACGTTGTCCATACTTCTTTTTCTATCTTGTCAGTTATCTGGTCGAACTTCTGAACTGACTGCATAATTGCTCTCAGCAGGTGGTGGTGTAAACGTCCCAATTCTCACTCCATGCTTTTCTTCCTAATGTCATTTAGAGGTGCTAACTGCTTCAAGCTCGTTATCTCTCCTCTGACCTCACTTGCCATGGAATTGTTGTTTATTGTCCGTGGATAATAACTTCAAGTTTTAGTTGGACTGCAAAAATGTGTACTGAACCTGTGTGCATGTGTGGCTCCTGGTATGATGATGATGCATAGCAGTAATTCTGTGTCCTCTGAAGCTCAACATAGGCAAGAGACGATTGGGGGTTCTCATACATATACCAACTGCAAGAAAGTTTGTCCCATTTACCAATTGAGCTAAAACGTCTGTGCCATTCATAGTGTCTGAACCTTTCCCTACTTTCTTAATGTATAGCTAATTCTCTTTTCTCTGGAGTGCCTCTTTGATTACAGCCGATTGCTAGTATATGATCTCCACGGCAGATATGATGGCAATGAGACTGACTGACTGTCCACTGTCTTTCTGGTTTGCGTTCTGCATGTCAGACATACAGGCCTCTGTCTGTGCATTTCCTTCTCATGGCAGCTGTGTAATACATGCCAGAAGAGCAACGCGTTTGCAGCATTCCACCATCTACAGTTATTTTTCATGGTCATTGTGATTGTCTTTATGTACTCTCTATGCAAAGTGCTTTTCCTGTATCACCCACAACTGTCACTGCAGACAACAAATTATGTATATGCTGACAATCTGTGACACATGTTGTTTTTTTATGCAGAAAATGGTCCTATCAACAAGACACCGATAGAACTTAATTCTTTCATATTGAATGAAAACTTTTAAATGCATTTTTAGACAAGGAGGCCAGGACCTTAGACATGTACGACTTAACTGTAAACATTCAGAACTATATGCTGCAAAAGAAAAAAGTTCCCAATCCACAAGCTATCTTTACATCTCCACATTCTACCTTGAAATCTGAAATATATTTTAAGTTAGGAGGGAAAATGAGTTTCAGATAGAAAGTTTATGACCAAAGAAAAATAAGTCACAAACAATAAAAAATATATGGTGCTCAACGCCAAGACAGGTTTATATGATGCAAGGACACATTTTAGCCCCATGGTACTTTCAAGAAGCATTCTAAGAACTTGACACATCTTAGCCATTAATCAATTCACAGTGACCCGGAAATCTAGTTTGTTCATTTAACCCTCATGCGGTACCTGTGTACTACATTTGAGCAAAATCTTTGAGATATCATGGTGACAAACAATGACTGTAGAAAAAGGATGAATGCATAAAAGGAAGGATCAACTACCCCAAAGCATACATGTAAGTCATCTCCCATCATATGGAAGCATAAAACTCAAATCCACTGAAGCCTCACCTGTTAAACATGCATGGTAGAGGTGCATCCACGATATATCCACATCAATTTGAAGTAAATCTGGTCAAGGGTTCGGAGAAAACTACAGAGTACCATGCAAACATTTACTTTTGTGGATAATTATGTAATTTCGAAAATTCGCCAATTCAACAAATGCCATAAGCACTATTTGGTGACCCCAGCTATGTTAAAAGGTGTGAGGTAAATCCAACCATTGCTTGTAGAAAAATAAATAAGGACAAAAACGCGTAAAAACTAGCCAAAAATAGAATTGCAGCACCACCTGTCAGAATCCAAAGACCCGTTCCTGCATGATTTTGAAGCAATTGGCCAAGAGTTTTCAGAGAAGATTTCTACAAATGTTTGAAAAAGTAATGAACAAAAAATCATAATTCAAAACTTGTTGGAGCACAACGAATCGGAAAAACCTACCCAAAGTTCATCCGTACTGACTTTGAAGTTGATCTGGCCTAAAGCATAGGATAAACCTACATACACGTAGATATACAGAAGAACCTAACCATGTTAATATCACTCTTACTAATGATTATACAATTTTAAAATTCAGTGAAAATAAGAAAATGACAGTAACACCACTCACTAAAAAGAAGTAGGCAAAAATACTGAGAAATGCCAACAGATCCCTGTTTGGCTCCATTTTCTCAGCACGGTATTTTTATCAAGAAATGCTGTGTAGCTTTCCCTCATCAACCTTTCTACAGCATCTCTTGGGAAGAGCGTTAAGATACACTGAGGTACTTTCCCCCATCAGTCTTATCTTGCTGTTTCTTGCCAAAAATGCCAAGAAACACCCAGCTATTGTCGCTGCTCATTCTTACCTGTGTTTCTCAGAATTTTCACTAAGAAATGTGGTTTCATTTGCTACAGAGAAATGTCTCCGCATTCCTCTGAAGAAACAGCCAAATCAGGACCAAATATACATAATAAACTATGAATGGTTGAACCTCTTCAGTGCTAGCAATACCAAAAACATCAGTACAACAAGTTCAATCCAAGTTGTTCCATAGAAATTGTCTGGGAGGTACACTTACAGATAAATGTCACAAACTTTAGTGAAGTACTAAATTTTGCCTTTGAACTTGTAGTTTTGATAGCTTATGAGGTACTGGTAACAGTTGTCTCCCTTTTGGGGGCTGGTGGAATTGGTTGGCTTATTTGATGCCTCCTGCACATTCTCCAGAACAAAGGTAGAAATGGGCATCAAATAATCCACCAGCTCGTCCTCTTTCTGTGGCCAAACGCGCATGACCTAAAGGTAGATGGAATCCTGTTACCTGGGGGAGCCAATATCCTTCCTAAGAACCCGGTGTATGGCACCCCAGTTAAATTGGTGCACAGCAGTGAATGTTGATGACTTGGATACAGTGACCTCTGTTTCACTGTCCAAGTTGTGCAACTCTTTCTTTAATTCAGTAGGGGTGAGTCCTCAGAGGATAGAAATATGTTGTCTTGGTCTAGTTGACATGATGGATGGATGGATTGCCCCTAATCTTGGTGGGTGATAGTGAGCCCCATTGGTGCTGAGGTAGCCAGAGGTGCTGAGGTGGCCAGATAAGGGCTGTGGGTCTGTTAGCTGCCAAAGAGAAGGTAAGGAAAGACTACCACTACGTCTCAAACTGATGACACAATCTGTGGGATAGAAGGCATTACTACAGTGGTCTGGAATGGCAAAGTATCTATGGGTGGCAACATCACCGGTGTTGTTTCTGAAGGAAGGAGAGTCAAGACATGAGTAATCAGATGCACATACCCACTCTTCACCAATTTCATGGATATAGAATATGAATGATTGCATTCCCTTCATGATGAAACCAAGGCCTAGAAGGTTTCTTGACCACAGGAAGGCAATGGCATATACCTATCTGTAGGTGGATCCACAGTCCTCTGATGAAACTCTAAGAGTGGCTTGCAGTGGAAAAAAAAAGTCTTAATAGGGGGAGCTCGTCTAACCTTTGAGCAACATCAGACCCTGTCCCACTATGCAGGAAGGTCCACATTGATGAGGACAAAAGTAGTGGATCTCTTATGATGACGCTAGGAACCCCAGTAACTCTTCTCTTCTTGTGTGTCTTGGTTGCACATGAATACTCCACCTCATCCAATCTGGAGATTCTTGGGTGCATGTGAAATCGAAACCTCCATCCAGTCTGATTGGGAGATGGAAAGGACTGAGGCATCCAAGTAGCAGGAGCAAGCTGAATACATGGCACTGCCCTATGTTTATTTTAATTTATGTAAATTAGGTGAATAAACAAAATATAAATCTTGAATAATTTCAAAACTATTATTCATAGAGGTGCCATTCCAACTTCAATTTTTAGGTTTGTGACAGGCCCCATCTAATGAACCCATTAACCAAAGTTGTAGAATTTTAATCAATGCAAATTAGGTGAATACATAAATATTGAATCTTGAATAGCTTCAAAAGTATTATAGATAGAGGTGCCATTTCAAACTGTTTTCATTTTGAAGGCACCCAGACAGATTTCACTGTGAAGCAAATCGTTTCATTTTTTTTTTTTTTGTAACAAACTCTCTGCAAGCCTGGGGCTATTCATGTACCAGAATTTTTTAACTTCAAAGAAGCACCATTAGTCTAATTTGTCATGCCAGCTTTACAGCCCATACTGGTCCACTTTTTGAATAACTCAATATTCTTCAATGTCCGTTATGGTTCAAGGCAGTAAAATTCTATTTTAGATGCAGAAAGAAGTGAATTGTCAAAATGTTTTCAGTACCCCCACCTTCTTACTCATGTCACCTGTAATCAAAATAATGACCCATCCCAGTACCAGTACCCAAGCCAGCTAGATCTATAACTAGCATCAGATTTTATGTATTAACTGTACTCCAAAATCATCATCCTTGCATGAATGATAAACTGTACATTCATTTGTTTCTGGCTTTTCAAGCTTTTGTCAAAAACTATTATGTAAATTCATACTGAACTCTATGCACTATACCAATTGCTATGTTTGTTATAAATTTTACTTGAATATTATCACATCTATGTTTAAATTATCACTGAGTGTGGTTACTCACTAAATTTCTCTCCCAGGTGGTTCCTGTGATAGCACAAACTTATTTCCTTAGTAGGAGTTGACCAGACACACTTTATGGTACAACTTACTAAATCTTCTTACTACTGTGATAGCACAATTTTTGAAACTCATTTTGAATATATTTGGGGTGGGGGATGAGGATGTCAAATAAACGTTGAGTCTGAGTCACAAATAAAATCCCGAAGTGGACTGAATGAAGCTGGGCTGAAAAACATTTTCAACCAGTGCTCCGACCAGAATTGACGAGACTGATGCAGAATGCCTTCCTGCACAGGCACAACCAAGAATGTGCTTCTGTACACAAATCACTTACTGTTGGATGCCAAGAGAAACGATGAGAGTGTACCAGATATAGGTCTCCGGATTGCTCTGGCTACAATACAGCACATCCCCAAACATACAAGCTGGGCATAACAGCTATGCTGCTCTCTTGATCAAGTGGGTCCATGAATGGATTTTTCCCATGGTGGTCCATAGGTAATGCACTAGGACGTAATTGTATTGGTAGTCTAGTGTCTCATAACCCGGTCACCGCTTTTATTCATCTAGTTTCACTTACCCAGATGCAAACATTTGAAAACAAGATTTACCTGGATTACAATATGACAACTGACACACAAGCAGACAGTGTGATATTGAATCAAAATCATAACCCAGATACCTTTCGTTCTGTAACCAATGCTTTTGATACAACAGGATTCAATGCCATAACTGGCATTTGGGAGGTACTTACTTTCAATGTATTTGAGGTTATGTATTTATTGCCAATTGCACAGTCCTTCACGAAATTCATAATATGTTACACCCGTTGATTTTGTTGTTAAATCATAACATAACACTTCACATTTAAACAATAAAATATCCTTTTATTTGTCATGAAATCATTGCTGTGAAATCCATTGTATAATTATGATTCTGTTTTCAGGATGGGGTTTGTACATTCGAGACCCCAAGTGTTCTGCTACAAGGGGTGGGGCTTCATTCCTTGAAGATTGGTTTTCTTGCCAACCTGTACAAAGTAAGGTGTCAAACAGTTATATATGGGTTACTGATGCTGCTAGAGCCATAAGGTATGTCTGAAGTGACTATAATCTTTCTAGAATAAGGTTATCTTTCAGGTTGTATAGTCATACAAATCCTTGTCTGAGGCTGCAGGAGAATGATAGCAACAGCAGTGCCTCAATACACCAGGTGTATGGGCAGTGTCAGGAGCCATCATTAACCTGTCATACAAAGTAAACAGTTATTGTTCATGTAGAGGGCAGCTCAACTTGTGTCATCTACACTGGCACATCTGGTATATCAACATAGTTCATCCAGCTTCTATAGCTGACCCTGAATGACTGTCTCTACTGCATCTGGAGACAGTTACTGGCCTCTTTACTTTAAAACACCCTTTTACACTGTGTAACTTCAATATAATAGGAAACATTCTTGTAATTTAATACCATTTACACCTTTAAGCTATCTGTACATGGAGGGACTAAAGTGGCATTGGGGATTGAAGATAGCCTGTAGGCATCAAGCCTGCCAGTTTGCTACCTGCAACTGGTGCAATATTCCTGTGACACCGGCACAGCAATACACTGGTTATATCGGTATAGCCAAACAAACGTCAAGAAACATGACATGTACAATTTTGAAATTGCCAAACGATATTCTGCACATGTTGTTTGTTCATTCTTTTTAATCAAGGCCTTATTTATCTGAGGCAGTGAGGATTGGGTACATGCAGTCTGTATCCCACAGAGAGGCAAGTACAAAATTCAGCAGTTTTACTTAACATTTCTTTTCATATCATATTATAAAATATAAAGTACCTTGATGTTTTCTGTATTGTACAAAGAAAAAAAAAAAGCAAGATCGGCTCTTAAAATGCCTTAAAACAACATTGTTTTGCTTTTCAAGGCTAAAGAATCATCCAAGTGTTACACACAAAGAAGCATGGGCCATTTGACTGCTGTAGGGTGTTCTATCAAACAATGGGAAATGCAGCCTAGGTTCTCAATGATGCCAATATGGATCACATTAAGCTTATTAGAAGAAGATGAAAAAAAATATATGTTGGCATGATTGCATGTGGCGAGATGACTAAATATTAAATCGGTCAATTTAGCAGGTAACCCATGTTCCACCATGTGGACACATGTATATTTAGTTTGCAACCAGTTCATTTGCAAGCTCTGCCAGGTTGTCAAGATGTAAACAAATATAACAGAGTAAGAGGACTGCCATGTCATAAATTAACGAAACTCTTTGATTTGTGTAAGCACAGACAGCACCCCCTAGTGGATCAGGGATACACTATCACATCTGACAAGCATGGTGTGTCTATGGTGCCTATAACATACACTTTGCCAGAGGCCACTCAGCTGTCTAGGACTAACCTAGTTCCCCAGTGGTTGTGCCTGAATCAAGTCGTATAAGTTCTGCTTCCCAGTGTGACTGGACAGAGTAAACTACATGCTCTAATGCTACAATTGGCAAATCTTCATATGCACAAAATGGACTAGCTTGTCTGCATTATCAAATGTAATAATAAATATATCAACTTCTTGGAAACCTGCAAAAGCACTTGGAGGTGTGTCCTGTTATTGTTAAGGTTAAGCTATCTGCTGGATTGTAGTGTACAACTAAACATTGTGCCATAGGGGTACACCATGCACAGTACAAAGTAAAGGCAACCCCAGCACTGACTCTATAGTGTCTTAACATGAGGCTATAGCTTGATCTGCTCACCCTTTGCCTTATAAGCTTCTACAATACAAGCTGGCATAATGCAAATCTCATACCCTGCCATCTTGTCTAACACACTATCATTTGTTGTGTGTGCAACTGGCTCCCAACAACCAGAAAACTCGGTTGTACAGTGTTTTCCATAATTTGCAAGAAACAGGTGATTTGTTACAAGTAGCCAGCATTATGCAATGTAACTCCTATGTCCTTCTACAGAAACTGATGAAGTGACCCGCAATTCACAAAAGAGTACCCAATGACAATGCTGGCAACTGGGCTTTGTGGAGAACACTGGTTGTATAGCCATGTGGCAACCAATGTCTTCTGCTTACTGCCAATAAGCTAGACAGCCTTTCAGAATGTCATGCTACTAATGGCCTTTCCATGCTGGCTTTACATGAGAGGACAAATATCCTTCAGATCATAAACAGGTACAGCTAAAGCAATTCAATACTTGTCTTCATTATTTTTTCTTTCTAAATAACAACATGGCCAACTTGGACATGCACATGAGATCCTTGACATACTCTGAGTACACTGTACAGTTTGTGAGACATATAAACATGCAGTATGACTAAGGGCTGGACAGCAAGAAATGGGGCCAGTGGTGAACACGGTCCAAACACCACCACCAGAACTAGACATCTCCCACAAAGAGCATGTCACAATAAATAGGACTTACAACTAGGCATATAAGAATGAGTTTTGCTTCAGGCTCCTGCTCACCTGTATATTTCAAGTCTCTTGCCCATATTTTCAGTCCTTCATATTAGGCTAAAAAACAGAACCAACAATAGCTTTGTAAATGACATTTGGTTGCCTTAGAACTGCCTTTCTGACTTCCTGTATGTGTAAAAATTCATCTCTCCTGTTCCACATAATGCCCCATGACAAATCTTGTTTGGGAAGACATCAACCAATACCTGACCATTGATCACTAGCAAACAATTAACTTTCTGCTAATCTATTGGTCATCTGCATGTATGAAATCTGAGATGCCCAATCACAACCCCTGAAAGCTTGCACTGCAGTATCATTCTCAAATGTCAACTCGAGCCTACAGTCAGAATATACTCCTTAAAAACAGTAGAATACATCCAGGCCAATTGATCATAAAGCTCCCGTGAGCACTATTTACAGGCTGACTTTTAAAATTGCCATCATAACAAGCACAGTTCATGGCATATACAGCTTAAAATAATAAAAAAAGCATGACCTTGCATTTAAAAAAATTAGTTGCTATGACAATGACTGATGACTGATGGTGAATGATTGGATTTCCTAACAAATAGGGGTGGTTCTGGCGAATTCTACATGGTAATAATGTTTCTCTTCAGCCAGCAGTTTGACTGACGTGTATGTCATGACTTGGTCATGCTTTTTTTGTTCTTTTTTTTTTTCTTTTCTTTTTTTCTTGGCATGGAACTAGGAAAGTTTTCTGTATGTGTTGTCCATATATTTTCTCTACTTTCACACTACAGCACTTGCATGTGACGAGACCACTTGTGTGACAATCTAAATATCTCAGCATCTCTAGTCACAATTTACTGATCACATGCTCACCGCATTCACAGGGTTACTACATGTATGGGAACCAGACAGGTGATGCCATATGTACAGCCTGCCTGGTCCTCCCCAAACCTCTCCACAAAACCAAGGCTCTTCAAAATGTCCATTCTGTCTGCTGCAGCTTGTCTTATATAACATTATCAAATAACTGCAAAAACAGTCTGTATACGAAGTGTGGTATTTGTATCTTATATGGGTCTGATTAGCTGTCTATAACACCACTGTCTGTATGAAAATGGGAACAAATATGCACATCCGTATGAACAAAACGCCATATACATATATATGTATATATATAGAATAGTACTAGCATGTAATACTGCAGACTTGGCAAACTAACCCCCAAAGTTCCACTGCATTTCACGCATGCCTTTGACTGTCACAAAATTCTGTGTCCCATGTTAGTGGACATTTGCCACCTGGTGGCAGTAGTCCACTCTATAACTGTGTACTTCATCATAATTTGTAAGTGTTTCCACATGTAGGCTCATATAGGTCTTTGGGGATGCACCTTGTCACTGGAGTCACATCAACACAGTCAGGAACACATCTTGAGAATGACTCGTCCATAGACATCACATTGGCAGAATACTGTTGAGACTTCCCTGATTTGAACTGTAAGCATAACACAGTGGACGCAGCCACTGCACTCTCAATGCTCAGTGCATTACTGAGTACGGATTCCCTGGCTGCTGTGTATTCACAGGGTAGTCCAGTGTAATGTCTAGTTGGTTATTGTGTTCTGCTAAGGAAGTCTGTTGATAATGTAGCACCAGGTCTTTCAGAGTTTCATGAATGTAATAAGGTTCTGCAAATCCATAACCAGTTTCTTTCTTTTCTATTTTACAATGGCCCGTCATGTTGTTTGTCCTGCAATACAAAAAAAAAGATACAAACATTATAGTCAAGTATTTCACACACAACCAACACCCTAACTGACTCAACGGATATATTTTGTCACCACTGAAGGGCCGGGTCTCAAACCTAGTGACCTAGTGACATAGTTTAACTTCTTGACACACTTTTGGGTCAAGACATATGCATATGTGCAGTTTCATGCAACTAAGTTAAAGATTAAAGGAATTATGGCCTGGACATGATTTTACAAGGATATGTCACTGTGACCCAGATATTTGACCTACCTAGTGCCCTACTTTTATGCATGACACCTTGTGTCCAGATACACAGGTGTGTAAAGTATTGATGAAGAAATGATTTTAAGTAAAAGGACAACAGAATTACAGTACGGACATGAAGTGTAATATATTTTTTTTACATGATTGTATCACTGTGACCCAGATACTTGACCAAGTGGCCTACTTTTGGTACATGGGACACCCTTACGCCCAGATACACCTGTGTGTAAAGTTTCAATATCTAAATTGAAGGACAAGCGAATTATAGCCTAGAC
Source organism: Hermodice carunculata (assembly GCA_964020975.1). NCBI lineage: Eukaryota > Metazoa > Annelida > Polychaeta > Eunicida > Amphinomidae > Hermodice > Hermodice carunculata. The sequence goes on from OZ026630.1 coordinate 28,128,689, forward strand.
GCAAATAGTGAATGTCTCAATATTGAACACACTGCCAAGAATGCACTTATGTGATACACTGATCCAATATCTCAATCGCTAAAAAGATGGAAAACATTAGGACCTGATGAAGGGAATGGTCTGGGGTGTCCCGTAAGCACCATCTGCTAATAAATCACCTGGTCTCATCATGAACTATGGTCAGGGCTAGCCTGTTGATGCCTCTAATGGGCACCATATATAATGTTCAATGCTGAGCTCCCTTCTTTGTAAAGCACAACTTAGGTACTTTACACCATGAACTCTCCTCAAGAAATTCGAACCACCTGTCCATGGACAGGTGGTTCTAATTTCCTGAAGATGGACGGACAGACAGAAAAAGTGATTACTATATGCCCGTCCTCCAGTAGGAGGGGTCATAATTAGCATTTGGACACTGCTCATTATGATAAGTTAATAATTATCTATTTAGGGAGCTATCATTCCAAATCTTTGCCTGAGGACAGCGTATTACATAACAGATTTGATCTAAAAAGGTTTTCAAAATAAAAGAGTTCCACTTACACCACAGACAAGGCATAGGAGCCTGCATGACTGCTTGGTCGGATGAGGAAGGTGCCTTCATGTTTGCCCATCAACTGTTTCTCTGCTGTGACCCTGTCACACTCCACATACCATGTGGACTCGTCCAGGTGAGGCAGGTCCTGCTCCGCTATCACAGTCGAACTGTCTATGTAGTTCTCCTTCTCTGAATTCTCCAGTAATTTGTCAATGTTGATCTGTGTCTCATTTTTGTCCAATAACCACCTGCAGGGAGGCAAGAAGACAAGGAATGTAGTAAAAAACATATAAACTCCTCACAAGATTTAAACCAACATCAATCTGTACTTCTACCCATGGCTACTTTTATCATCAATGATCACTGCTGACTGGGAAAAGTACAAATGACTGAAAGTCAAATAAACCAAAAGTCATTTGTGGAAAATCACAGTAAAACACTCCAACCATTTTGGAGAGTGAACTCAAACACTGGAGACCTGCATGTACACTTGCCTGCTCTTTAACAATAGCTACCATTCTAACCAAAAATCTTGATCCCTTTGTCTTCACTATTGCTTAGATTATTCATACTTCAAAACATTTGAAATAAAAACCTACAGAGAAGCATTTTAATACATCTATTTATTGAAAATTTCAAAAGATTTCAAATTGTAAAAACCAGTGTGATTTTTTACAGAAGACCGTTTGCACACTACATGTATATCACATTGTAGCTACCAACATATGATACTCACTTTTTAAATTGCTCTCTGAGCTTATAAAGCCTCTTAATCTCTGGCTTCAGACTGTTCATATCACCAATCAATGTGCGATTATGAAGCGCTCTCTGTTTCAGGTCCACCTCCAGCATCTTCTTGCTGTCGATGATTTGACTTAACCGTGACTTGAGCAATTCGTAATTTTTTTGCAACCTGCAAGAGAAGACATGAAATTCACTGTCATGTTACGAAAGGAAAATCTTGTTGCATCTCCCATGTGTATGTTAATAGTATGTGAATGCTCACTTCCACCTAAAAACTGCATCAGTCTGATGCAGGTGTCACAATGCCAGAGTCATATATGTTGCATGCAGTTTGCAAGTTCTCACAAGATCAGTGTGTTTTAAGCCATTCTTGAGCCTTAAATTCAGCTTTTTTAACAGAAAGGATTATTACAAAAACAGCGTTCAGAGAATGGCGCCTACAATCATTTTTTTTCTCAATTCTGAAATTTGTTTTGGACACTTCGCAGTAGAATACTTTACATTCAATTTCCATATTGTTGTCTATGAAATGAAAGAGCACTTTTGGATGTGTTCTTGGGGCAAGTTCTGGTAAGAAATGAAAAAGTAAGTAACCAAGAACTCTGTCTTCTTTTCCCCATGTGTTAAGACTCAAATAATTCTCAGTTTTTGGAGAGTACTTTCGTCCCTTTGCACTGTAAAAATGTATCCAACAGACCAGCTATCTTACCAGACAGGCATCTCAGTTTCATTATTTTATCTTCATTATGAAGTAAACAATCATGTGCGATGAAAATACCAGCTACATAGTATCGCTGTATCACCCAATCCCCAACCAAGATAAAAGGTCACAAGGCAGGCATGCAAAATCTTAGCATCAACTAATATTGAAATGCCCTTTTTTCCCTATTTGCTCTGTCATTTAACACTTCCTGCCTAAGCTGGTTTTTCCTGCATTTTTTGGTTTGTGCTGTGCTATGCCTGGGTGAGTTGCCAGCTAGCTCGTGTCAGTGGGGCACGAATGGATCATGCTTTATACAAACTCCACAATCTCTGCCTACAGTCTGCTGTAGACATTCCCAATGTCTAAGAGTGATAACCAAGTACACACATATATGATCAATTCTACCCAATTACATTGGTTCCTGCACATATTACATGCCACACATAAAAGACAGCCCAGGCAAACATATTATTTGGTTACCTGGCTTTTTTCCTCAAAATTTGAACACCTAAATGTAGACACATGGTATCTTCCCCAAATACAATGAATAAAAATAAACAAGGTAGCACTGTTCTATAGAGTAGACATTCCCTACAGTACAATCACTATTTGTATTGACACAATCTAATGCTTTCATTTCTGTGTGCTACGGTATCTTATGGCCAAAAAAAATAAGAAAAAAATTAAGTCATTGGATGCTCAGTTGGGGAGGGGGAGAACTAAAACCACATTTCCCCAGGTCCTTCAAGTGCAATATATAATTTTTTACAGTTCTGCGGAAAAAAGAAGATATCTACACTTACTTTTGCATTTCATTTGGCATTGCACTCTTCTGTGACCGCTCATGTAGCTTGATTTGGTCTTCAAACACTGCTACGGTCTCCTTGAAAGCATCCAGTGCTTGGTTCTTCAACTGTATCTCCTGTTACCAATAAAAATGTCATCCGTCAATTTCTGAACAAAGATGCATCAACATACTGACAGCTGTCCACAGACCTAAATTACCATGACATAAATTTTGTCTTTTAAACACAAGGCCCAGTGGCCCTATGCTGTGCTGACATATAATCTAATGACCATCACCTAAAAAATAATTTCCTGAAATGCATTCCCTTCATGATCCCGAGAAATTAGTCAAGGTCATCCACATAATGCAACATCAAACTCCCACATGAACACACATTTGTGGTACATTTGGTATTGTTCCCCTTATTCTTCATCAACATATTGAATTTACTGTCCTTTTCTTAAATGTTTAATGACCTTAAAAAAAAGTCAAGGTCACACAACATTTTACCAAATACTATCAGTGGTGCTACCAAACTTCAGCACCTTTTCATCTTTTTGCCTGATCAACATTCCCACCAAGTTTGCAGAAAATTCAAAAAAAAACTTTTCAAAAAGAAAAAAAATTCTCTCAGTTTTCCTATTTTGGCCCAAATATTACATAATACTATAGGCGGCGCCACCAATATTGAATTCAACTTAAGATTTTCATACACTTAATATGTCCTGAAAGTCATTAGGGGCTAACATGAAAACTGTTGACTGTATTGCGTTCACAAGCAAAAGTTTATGGATGGACAGAATGAGGGACTAATGGATGGACAGTCAAGACAGACCTAAGCTCTACAACCTATGGTTAGCAGAGCTAAAACTGAATGTAATCAGTGAGAATAAAGAGTTATGCTACTGCACCACACCCTGTCGTGCCAGAACCCCGTATTTTGTGACATGTTCAATACTTGACTTCATTGATTCACCTTTATATTGTGACTGAATACCACAACAGATAGTCAATAAAAGACTGGATTACACGGTTCTCACAAGTTGTTACAAACGTATATTCCTTAATATGATATAATCCTTGTCTGAAATACTTTTCAGTAGATATCAATTATACAGTGATCAGTCTTATTTGCTGTGGTTTAAAAGAGTAAAGTTTGAAAATGTGGAATGACAACAACGGCTGTGTAGCAGAAACAGCCATTAGGCTGAACAGGATTGAAATGACCTATTGGTATATATGGTAAGCCTATTCTCATACCTATTGGTTATCAGAGCACCCACTCACCTGCGATGTTCTGGAATGATCGTCATACAGGTCATCATATCGCAAAGTCTTCTGCAAGTATTCTCGGTTAATATCTACCAGTCTTTGTCTGACCAGCTCTACATTACTGCTCAGCTCCTTCTCCGCATCTGGATCCTGAAAGAACCAAACAAATTGTTCAGCTCAGATATCTTTGCCTGCGCAAACATCTACCCATTCACTCTATCCACAGACCAATGACTAAAAGGCATCAATTCTGAAACTGCACACTAGAGCAGTAGGAGTGTCTGGAACACCAGACTGATCAGGTTTTCACACTCATCAGGTATCTGTGTGTGCACACTGACAAACCCATTTTACCAGGTAAAGCCATTCATTTGAAATGTATAGGGGAGTGGAGGCAGCATCCAGACAGCACCACTTTGTGGATACCATGACAGTTTCCTTGTAGCATTATTGTGATATACATGTATCATAACTGTATCCATTAGCAAAACACATAGCCTCCTACGGTAATTCACATGCCACAATAATTAACTTTTTCATAATATGTTCATCTGGTGAATGCTGGGTAAATTTGGTTGACTGTTGGTTGGCCTGTGTTTTGCTACCTTCCTATTTTTCAAGTGGGCTGTAATAAAGTTAAACTTCCTTCATCTCTGATTAAACGGAGTCAACACTTTTTCTGTGAAATGCAATTCATGATCACAGATTGACTTCAATTCTACTGAGTGCCAGCATCACGAGTGCTTCAGAGCACTATGGCAAGTGCCAGCATCATGAGTGCTTCAGAGCATCATGGTGAGTGCCAGCATCAAGAGTGCTTTAGAGCATCATGGCGGGTGCCAACATCACAAGTGCTGCAGAGCATCATGGCAAGTGCCAGCATCACGAGTGCTTTAGAGCATCATGGTGAGTGCCAGCATCACGAGTGCTACAGAGCATCATGGCGAGTGCCAGCATCACGAGTGTTACAGAGCATCATGGCGAGTGCCAGCATCATGAGTGCTTCAGAGCACCATGGTGAGTGCCAGCATCACGAGTGCTTCAGAGCACCATGGTGGGCAGAATTACTTAAATTGTGTGGGTCAAAATCCTGCACGGAGGTAATTTTGATGGCTATGCCTTGAGTGACATCACTTGCATTTGTTGACACAGAAGGCATGCTGGGGGCACTTTGACAAGGCAGCCTGAGCATGGCCACTGCTAACAGTGTAACACAAGCGGGCCTATTCGTTCTATTTTCACTTAATTGTGCCCACTGAATACAAATTTTATTAAATACTTGTTCATAATTTTAAGTCTCCTGCCATGGTAACAAAATTCTTTTCTAGTGAATTATATACCATCAAAATTCCATGAAATTTTCTTAATACATGTAGCATGAAACTACACTCTGTTAATTGGTGACTTTTCAGCTATAAAAAAAGCATACATGTTCAAAGAGAGACTGAATGTCATAATTAATTAAATCAGTGCAGTGATTATTCATGTCAAATGTAAGCTACTCACAATGGCAGGCTGGAACCTGGAGACTGGGTACTTTAAGGTGACATCCAGCGTTTTGTTGTATTGAGCCAGGGAATGTGTCCGGTAGTGATTAATTAGCTCAATCACAGAGTTGAATTTGAGGGGCTCCACAAAGCCATGCTGGTTGTTTCGATGATAGATCTTGATTAATTTGTTGCTGCCGCCTTTCCTGAAAGGAGTTTGAAGAAATGACATGTATTATGATTTGATTTCTTTTTTCTTCATTATTTTACTTACAGTGGTACCTCTTTAGAGAGACCCCTCTAATGAGCGACCGCATATCTTTTTAAGACCACTCTATCAGAACACTGTGCTATCTTTTCCATGTTGTTGTACCTCTAATGAAAGACCACCTGTTTTGAGAGACAGCATTTTGACCCGCTGTAGGGGCGATCTCTCAAAAGAGGTACCACTGTATTCATTTATTTTTTTGTCAGTTCAATAATTTCTCCCATAAGCATGCCCATTGTGAATATAGATATCTTGTCTCAAACTACAATTAAAACACATATTGTTCTCAATTGCACTCTTTATATGTACATGAACCTGATAAAACTCCCAAATATAATCCTGATCAGGATGAATTTAACCTACTTTTGATACTTAAGAGGCTCATGTGACTATATGTATGAACAGGTCTGAGTAATAGCAATCTTCATAAATTGTTAACAAATTAGAAATAATGTATGAAATACGTAATTAAGGACAACAAACAAAGCTCAAAATAAATTATACTAATAACAAAAAACAATGTTCATAACCTGTTCTTTACAAATAAGACTATCATTTTGTATTTAACAATGGTCCTTATTTACAAATAATACAGACAGTAAAACCTTACCTTAATGTTAACGTGTAGTCCCCCTGAACTTTTGTTGATGCATCTCGTACTAAAAAGGTGCCATCTGGCATGTCTCGTAACTTTTCATTAACTTCTTCCCTGGAACACAAAAGATTCAATGTTGACCATCACAAAAATATTAATTTTTATGGTACAATCAATGGTTGCAGCCAGGCACTGGCCAGACTGCTGATGTGGCAGCCTTTTAACAGGCCCACATTCTCATGGTCAAATTCTGTGTCTTACATTTTTTCCTACCTTTTTTTTTTTTTGAATGCCAGCAGGCGATTGTATGTCTACACTGACATGCATGTCATCAGTGCTGCAGCATATCCGATACACTGCAGCGTATCCGATACACTGCAGCACTGCACATATATCTTCAATTCTTTCCAGCATATTTTAACTTTTTTTTTCTTTTTCTTTTTTGCTCTGGTTACTTCTCAGCACAGATTTTACGAAAAAATTACTTTTGATCACCCCAGTGTTACACTGTTGTTCCAACCAGATGTAATTATAATGATCACCCCAGTGTTACACTGTTGTTCCAACCAGATATAATTATAAAACTACAGCCACTATCGACAGATTTTACATTTCTTGTTGCACATCTATTCATTTACATGACACATTTTCCATATGTAGGTGGCCAGGTCAGATTGACCCAAACAAAGTATGTGGATCTATAGCCTGAGCATGCCATAGGACTTGGCATAAAAAAAAACTGCCACATAACTGA
>OZ026630.1:28140836-28145836 GCA_964020975.1 Hermodice carunculata
TGAATACACAACCCAATACACCAAATTCTTGCAGACCAGAGGTGTGTATTCCCATAAGATTCTACTTTAAACCAACATTCAATACATTGAATAGTTTTGCAGCAAAAGTTATCAAATTTACAGGAGTATTTTAATTATGTACAATTATTTATCACTGGAAATTTGGTGTTTCTAGCTAGAACAATTTTTAAGTTACATAGATGCAAATTAAAATGGAAAATAATAGATATATACATGTTCCTAGCCCACCTGCCTACATGGCCATCCATTGAAAACCCACATGAACCTGGTAATGATCTTGACCTTATCTATGATAGATTTTACTCAGAAAGAAACGGGTAACGGAGCCAAATATAACTAAGGCATGTTCTGCAGGCAAGCCAATTTGTACAGCCAAGTTTTGTAAGCCAGGCAAGGTGACCACAGAGGACCCTGTGTCCTGAATGTGTGTGAAACTGACCTGATCTGACTGCTCAAGCTGGGATAATCACATCATGAAATATACATGCACTACATATCTAACTATCTACGACCTTTTGCCACCAATTCAAGAAAGGCAATATTTCCAAGTGATTTATGTAAGGTGATCCAACATGACCTCTACTTCTCTGCCATCAAGAGCTGCAAGAACAGCCCTGTTCTGTCATTTTCCTTCCAATTTCAGTTAGTTCCCTGTCTGGGGTCTTGTTGTTAAATCAACATCACACAAATGAACATAAATCATGCAGATCACCACAGCAGGGAATTTTCACTCAGCAAAGTTCTATCCTTAGAAAACTGGTCCACTGCACTATGTACTTATCAATAAACAAATCAATATAAATATACAGAGTAAAACCTACCCTAAATACCTCCTTGGACAGCCCCCACAAACTGTGGTCTCTCATAAGAAGTGATCTTTCATAGCAGATGATATACATATATGGAAGAGTGGTGGCAGCTTGTTTATAAATTCACTGTCACTTAACTGCAGCCTCTTACATTTTCTGTCCACATGAATCTGAGTGTAGACTGTCAGACCATCCACATGTGTTTGTGTTGGGTAACTTGTCCAAGAGGCAAGCTGGGCACTGTTGACTAATTGTCGGCCATTGTTCCATAATACAGAAAATTTGTGGGAAACAATTACCATTACACTCAAATCATGTCTATCTACACTAGAGAAGTCTTGGAAGAAGTTATAGTCCTCAGTGGCTGGCGGATAATAAACAAAATCTCCAGGACCCTGGCCCTCTAAAGAGGCAACCCACTAAGCATGACTAAGGTCTTTTCTGCATCATTATGTGAAAAATTATCTAACTGCTTTCATTTTCTGGGAAATTTGGCTGGCCAAGATATCTATTGAGAATCAGTCACGCTTGTGGCCAGTCATATAGAACACAAACACAAAAGCTCACCTGTAAGAGCCAGCCAGGCACAGGTCTGAAGAGTACACTGAGGAGTACACTGAGGATACTCCACCTGCTTTTGAACACCTGCAAAGATGTCACATTTACCACCTACTTTTCCTACGAATGTTGGAATAATTAAAATGATTCCTGTTTCTCAAAAGGACGTGGCCTTGAATCTTAAAAAGGAGTGAACCTGTTTAATAGTGTGCTAATTGATTTCTGTGAACGCTATGGAACTGCTGGCACCAGACTCCTGTGCAAGGTTATGTCATGGCATGCATGACTCCTCACTGCCCACTGCCATATGGCACAGGACAAGCTGTGGCTACACACGGCCACCTGCTTTCCCAGAGACTCTGGCCCTTGTCAATGACTTAAACCTGTCTTACCAAGAACAAACACATCGTTTATTACAGTATACCATAAAGTATGCACATTAGTGCCAAATGTCAGATCAGGCCCTAATTCCCCATGTCCGTATTTCTGCTGTATGTGTCCATCAGCATTGCCAAATGGTACGGGTAAGGCAGGAAGTGGGAAATTTTGGTTCAGTCTACAAAGAAATTTTATGCATTTATAAGAGTATTTTATTCTGGTAATGTACTTAATACATTACAGGAGAGATACACCACAATGACAGCATCCCTACATAATGAACAGCATCCCTACATAAAAGAACAGCACCCCTACATAAATGAACAGCATCTCTACATAAATGAACAGCACCCCTACATAAATGAACAGCATCTCTACATAAATGAACAGCACCCCTACATAAATGAACAGCATCTCTACATAAATGAACAGCATCCCTACATCAATGAACAGCATCTCTACATAAATGAACAGCACCCCTACATAAATGAACAGCATCTCTACATAAATGAACAGCATCCCTACATAAATGAACAGCATCTCTACATAAATGAACAGCATCCCTACATCAATGAACAGCATCTCTACATAAATGAACAGCATCTCTACATAAATGAACAGCATCCCTACATAAATGAACAGCATCCCTACATAAAAGAACAGCACCCCTACGTAAATGAACAGCATCTCTACATAAATGAACAGCATCTCTACATAAATGAACAGCATCCCTACATAAATGAACAGCATCCCTACATAAAAGAACAGCACCCCTACGTAAATGAACAGCATCCCTACATAAATGAACCACAGGAGACATGTCCACAAGAAATGCTCCAATTCAATGTCACAATTGAACTGAATCAAAAATACTGGTCCTGTTGTTTTTACTCTGAATTGAAAATCATTTTATCCAAAGATGTTCCTCCGGATTGAATACATTCTGCAGCTCATTTGCCATATGACTTACTTCTTATTTCAGTATCTTGTACAACCTTGTATATGTAGATAATTGGAGACATTTCATGCGCAAATACTGGATGTGTGCCAAACTGATGGTTTTCCTCTTCCTTTAATATGCTCTCAATTGAGCATGTCACGTGCATGCAGCACTATAACAAAACAGAACTTTTAACTGATTAGCCCAGGATGACAAATTCGCTGTTCACGATCTGTATACCCTTATAATGACAATAATTAGCACAACACTACGTGCACAAGCTTAATATTGTAAGCCCAGAGATACATGCAGGTATAATGACAGGACCCTCTGACCACCCTGTCAGCCAAGCTAAAATGGCATCCTATAGAATCTTTCATCACAAGTAAATCTACAAGGAAAGTGTGTAGTGTATCCCAGAAAATATCCCTCGGTTGAATGAGTGGCCCCATTCATCAGGTACAACTGTAGAAATGATTTTGTGTCAAACAGCACTTTTCTTTCTTTTAGAGCCCAATTATTCAGCATCTATTACACAACTGATAGCAAGATGTGGCTGACACAGCAGGATGCATGTGACATTGAGGCAAGTGTAAATACCATCGGCAGTGGTCACATCTCTAGGGTGTCAAGGGCAGGCAGGAAAGGTGTGGCCATCAAGCACCCTCATACCACATAAAGACTACTGCTGCACCCTGGTGATTTACTGACAGGTACAAGAATGTCCCGCTACCGCTCTAAATGCTCAGATGAAGCACACCCGGGGGTCAAGTGTTACCCACATTACAAGCTATTACCATGACACACCAAAATCATTCTAAATATTCCCTCCCATCAATCATTCTTTATGTGTGGACCCTTTAAAGCTGATGCCATCTGCTTTTCCTGGTGGCATTCTGCTGGGGAATAAAGCGCTGTGCCAGTTTCCCATGCTCCTGCACATTAACCCAATTTTTGGAATTCATTAACCGCAATGTTAGGGAAGTGACACAAAGAGCAGCACCTCCCAACACTTGGGTCTCGTCACCCATTAGTGAGAGAAAGTGGTGATTGAAGTCATGTGTGAGCTGTGTGTGCCCTGTCAACACCACACCTGGTCACCCTGTTATGCCACCCCATGTACCCCTTTACCACTGCTGCCCCCTTCATGTCACTAATCCTTCAAAGAAAACTTATGTTTATGCAGCCCCCTTGATGTTATGCATTATTTCGATACACCCCGGGAGAGAAGCAGTATTCCGTGTATTTGTAGTCTGATCTAAGAAATCATTATCCATACTCAATAGAACTCTTTGTGACTCAAAGGGGCAATTTTTGGTAGGATGCCCTGAGCCAACTTATGTTGTCTACTGCAGACTGAAGAAGGTTTTAAAAATATACCCCACCACACACACAATTATCATTAGGTAACACACCTAGCATGTTGGCCAAATACAGTCGACCTCTGAAAAAACCCACCTTGTTGCCAAAATATACTTTACCTCTAGCAAAATCCACTTTGTAAGTGAAGCCTCTTATGCAAATTTATTTATTTTCAAAACTTTTGCACATAAAAATGTCCTAATTTGCACTTAAATTTCATAGCAATGCCACAGAAAATCCACTGAGTTCTTAGTTTCTGATCAAAACCACATATGGCTAAAAATATGAGCAAAAAAATAAAGAAATAATTGTCAAAAGTAAACAAATTCATACTACTTTGTATTTACCATATGCATCTCTCCTTCTGGCCATTGTTTTGCCGTTGGGTGATGGCCATAAAAATCCCTCCCTCCTGCCCCAAGATTCCCACGCTTTCCTCCTAAACCCTCCCCTTGAGCCGTTCCCTCCAAGATATACTGCCTCCATACACGTATATGTCTTGTTCATCCTTCCTTCCCAGCTACTCAATTAACCCAGTTACTGGTGCCTCAGCCACCATACACTCAATATATACACACCACCTACCTCGGGAAGAAAAATGCGGTGGCCGCCTGCAGGCTGACTTAGGAATAATTGTGGCACACCTGTTGTGTCCAGTCAGTTGCCCCATTTCTACAGCCTAAATGGGTTACCATGTCAACATCTGTTGTCATACCATTTCTACTGTGACAAATACTGCCCCAATTTCACTTCATTTTTAGGTTACATATTACAAGTAAATTCTTTTTTTTTTTTTTAATTTTTCCTGAAAAAGTTACACGCTAATATGAGAGACGTCACAAAAATTAATGTTTTTCCATGAAAAGAATCACATCAGAGCCACATGCACTAAGCATGACGTGGATGTAAAGCACTGCATGTAGAATGGAAAA